>SNQJ01S0017900.1:215723-230955 GCA_010110895.2 Picea sitchensis | reverse complement strand
TACTTGCCATCAATGACAAGTCTATGCTGCCTGTAAAACATGCCAACAATCCTTTGTACATTCTTCCTGCACCCATGCCATCTTTATTGCTGTACTTTCCATCAATGACAAGCATATGCTACTTGTTAAACATTTTCCAACAAAATCTATTTTTATGAATGGTGAGCTAAATGAGGAGGTTTACATTACTCAACCAGGGGGGTTCGTGAAAAGTGGTCAGGAACATTTAGTGTGTAAATTAAAGAAAGCATTGTATGGACTGAAACAGACACCTAGATCATGGTATGAGAAGATAGATTCCTTCTTTTTTCAGCAAGGTTTTATGAGGAGCAAAAATGATCCAAATCTGTATACCAAGTTTGATGAAAAGGGGCATGTTGTATTGATTTCTTTATATGTTGATGATTTAATTATTATAGGAAATTTAGAATAAATGATTAGTGGAATTAAGAAGTAGATGTCACAAGTATCTGAAATGAAATATCTTGGTGAGTTATATTACTGCCTAGGTCTTGAATTTTGGAGAAATGCTAGTCAAAACATTGTGTCTCAAGGTAAATATGTCAGAGAAGTACTTAAGAAGTTTAAAATGGATCAGTGTAAAGTTTCTTATGTTCCAATGCAGCAGAACATGAAACTTTATTGTGATGATGGTTTGAAGGAGGTAAATGATATAGTGTATAGACATATGGTGGGAATCTTGGACTATCTCACTACAACCAAACCTGACATAACATACGTTGTTAGTGTGTTAAGTCAGTTTATGGAAAAACCTCTAGAAATCCATTGGAATGCAACGAAAGGGGTACTTAGATATCTCAGAGGCACAATTTATTATGGTATTGAATATACTGATTCATTCGATGTTGAGCTAACAAGTTACTCAGATTCACAATGGGTTGGCAATCTGGATGATCGGATATCTATCACAGGTTATGCCTTTGGGATTGGATATGACATTGTTTCATGGAGAAGTAAGAAGCAACCTATTGTATCTTTGTCATCCATTAAGGCAAAATACAAAGTATTGTGTGAAACAACTTTGAAGTTGTTTGGTTGAGAAGACTACTTCAAGATGTTGGAGAAAAACAAAGGAAAGCTATGATAATCAAATGTAATAACCAAAGCTCGATCAAATTGGTAAATAATCTAGTTTACCATTCAAGGACAAAGCATGTTGATACTTAGTTTCATTTTGTTCAAGAAAAGATGCAGTCTAATGACATTCCTTTAATGTATTGTAATACTAGTGAAAATGTTGTTGATATTTTCACTAAGCCTCTTGGGAAGATAAAATTTGAACTCTTTAGGGAGATGTTAGGTGTTGATGTCAATCCTTTCTCCATTAAAGGGGAAACTTAGAAATAATGGAGATTAGTTGCGTACTCCTCTAAACCGAATAATGGTTCCAACTGTCTAAATTGAATGTCATCCTATATAATGTACTCTTAATTGATTTAATAAAATGTAGTGTGTGGATTTGCTTTGATGGCCTCTAGGTGCTGCCTCACTTGAGAGAAGCAAGTTTCATTCTTTCTTCGTATTTTCAAGTCATTAAACTAGCATACACGCACCTCTGACACCCTCATACTTACTCTAGTGGTTCATTTTACAACTTAATGCAACATCCTCTCTATGCATGAGAGGGATACACCGTGTCCTATTGTGCTACCTATATGCATGAATAACATGGCCTACAACAAACATGGGGAGATCAACTTGCCTATGGCTAGAATTTTACAACTAGGACCAAAAACTCTCTTGGGTGTGGGGTACAACCAATTGTGCATCCCCAAATTACAACATTTCATGTATGGGTAGTCATCTTGTTCCATTTCCCATGGGATCTCTTGCCAATGCCTTCTCTCCACCGCTTCATAATGGATTATTATATTTGTTGGTGACTTCATACCAAAAATTAGAGAGTCTCCATGGAGTAATTCTCTCATTTGGTAGTAATTCTCTCATTTTCCTTAACAAGCCATTCAAGATGTCATGAAGTTGCATGCTAATAAACAATGAACATGGTCTGACCTTTTTAAAGAGACAAAGGGAAGAATATCGGGAATTTTCTTGTAACCCAGCTATAGTTTCAAAGAAGACGACATTGATTGGTTCAGTAAATTGTTGTGGATTGGAATTTGAACTATCTTCCTGCCCTTTTTAAAGAGACAAAAGAAAGAATATTAGGAAACTTCTTCTAACCCAGCTATAGTTTCAACGAAGACGACAATGATTGGTTGAAGAAATTGTTGTGGGTTGGAATTTGAACTATCTTATTGAAGTCACAGAAATTAACACACTGTATTCCTCTAACTAAATAAGACCCTAGACGTCCAATAGAGAAAGGAACATAAAGGAACATCCACTATAAAGCTTCAAAGGGATTTACAGGGGTGTTCCTGAACTGTGAAGAAAAGGTCCAAAAATCTTGAATATGTTTGCTTCATAAGCAAACTATGATATCTTCAAAAACATGCTAATTCCATTTGTAGATATTTAATTTAATGGGATTTGGTGATATGATGTTTTGCATGTGCTTCTAATAACCCACAATGTGTCTATTACATTTTTCACCGCTATTGGTATTCTCTCAAAGAGACTGGAGCACAACTGCCTACTCTTATCAACAAGTGTAGCTAATTTACAAGTTTTGCTCCAGGAAAAGTAAAAGCGAAGAGCTTCCATGACAGTTATAAAGTCAGCAAGAACGAAAAGAACTTTCGAGAACTTTTGTAGATTATATGCTCTACCTCGAGTATGGATTCCTCAGGAAAGTCATAAGCGTTAAGAAGATGGCAAACATTAACAAACGCCCACTGCTTGCTGGCACTATCACCTTCCATGAGATGGTTCCGCCCAAATTTGTAAAGTTTTTGTTTATGTTCCACAAGATCACTCGGGAGATACTTCACCAAAATTGTTGCTAACTGCAAAAGCTCTATCCTTAAAGGCTCATCGTACACCGCGCTTACCTGGAGTGTAAAATAATTTGACATCAAAGATGGTGTAAAAGGACTTCTCAAAAACGGCTTAATCAAAACAGGACACACAAACAAAATTCCAACTTTCTTGTTTGATATCAATCCTAACAAACGAAATTGCAACTTTTATGTTTGATATCAATCCTAACAATGGTAAGGAATTAAACGCTTGGAGAGTCAAAAGTAAGGAAAAGAGTTTCCAAACGAATAACTTAAACTCCATACCTGTCCAGGTGGATCAAGCAACTTTTCAACAATAGTTTTTATAATAGAAGAATCAACAACATCCCAATTTTGACCATTTTGAAAGGCATGGACCAACATCGGAAGAATCAATATTTGCATAGCAATGACTATTTGATTCTGGGATAGTTCCTTGGACTGAAATAAAGCAAGAAAGTCCACCAGAATTGCCTTCTTCATTTGAGGGGTATATCGTTCTGCAACCTGATTCTCAGAATTTCTCTACACATTAGACTCATCTTCAGCAATAAACCAAAACATATCAAAATTTGCTTTCTTGTGAAAATATGCATTTTACCAAAAGGTTGTAATAAAGTTCCACCATCAAATGAAATGCCAAAACATGGTAACCGACCAACCTCAATGATGTAAAATTCTTTTAAAAAGGTGTAGTCAATGCGAGACCTGACCAAGAAAATAGATAACATATCAAATAGAACGCCAACTTCACTTTTATCATGCCTTAGATAATTTAGAAAACACTTCACGAGCCTCTTGTTTTCTTTCACCTGCAATAGTAGTTGTTCAGTATTAGAAATAGCAATTAAGACAATGCTCTACCTATCACTGGCTTTTATAAAAGAATCCGAATTTCCTATCCCTTTCAATCCTGCTCCCTCCATCTCTCTCAATCGAGCATCGATAAATGGCACAAAAATTCCAATCGAAAGAACTTATATGATAATAATATGATAAATACACATCATGAAAAGTAGAGTACCTCTCACATTCCCTATCCATCAGTGATTTGGATTTTATGGTTCTTTCTACTTATTTCCTAAGTTGTTCATAGACATCAGAATATAAAGAAAACATACATCTAACACATCCCAAAGAAACTATAAAACGATAAATCTTAGAAAGAAGTAAAACGATAAAAAGTATAAACTGAAAACCAGGCATCTTAATCTAAAAACCAGGCATCTTAATCTAATAAAAGAGAGAAAAAATGGACAGCCTAACAAGTAGAGTACCTTTACCATTCCCTAAGTATCAATGATTTCTATTTCACAGATCCATATATGGTTTTTTCTACTTATTTCCTGAGTTGCTTAGACATTAGAATATAAAGATTCAAACATTTTAAATGAACTATCAGAAAATTCTGTACATCTAACACAGAAGGAAAAAAAAAAATACAAACTGAAAACCTGGTATCTTAATCTAATAAAAAGGAAAAGAATTTGAATAGACATTAAACAGAAATCACTATTAAATCAATCACTAAAAAAACTTTACTTTTAACATCGAAAGAAAATGATACCGAAATGAAGTATGAGATTGACTAAATTCTTAAAAGAAGTCGGGTTGATGAGAGTTCATTTTAAACATTGCCCAAATATAAGCACATAGACAAATCAGTTTAGTTACATTTCAAAGTGACAATTTGGTGGTGTGTCTTTGAATGTACTTGCGTAGTCCAACACTACTAAAAAAAGTGTTAGAATATTGTAATAATTCCTTCCAAGTAGTAGTAGCAGCTTTGCACAACCAAATATCCCCATTTTCACAGGGAAGAATTACGAAGTTTGGGCAATGAAATTATTATGTTGTAGTCATCTTTGTGTTTTTGTAGTTCATGGGTATGGAGAAGAATTGAGAAATACTTGACAAATGCTCAAAAATATCATCTCAAAGAAAACAAGAAGAAGGATGAAAAACACTCTATCCCATCTAAAATGGCTTTGATGATAGTATATTTCCCAAGAGCTTAGGAGTGAAATTCTCAAAGACATCTTGGGACATCTTAGAGACCAGCTATCAAGACATTACCATATAGTCAAGTTGTAGACATTAATAATGCATTTTGAGAATTTGAAATGAAGGAGCCAAAGGTTTGTGACCCAAGTCATGAACATTGTAAACCAATTAAGAATGAACGATGAAGAAATTCCAGATCAGAAAGTGGTATAGAAGGTTCTTAGAACCTTGTCTAGGAAGTTCAATGTAGTGGTTGTAGCAATTGAAGAGTCTAAGGACTTGAAACAACTTCCAATAGTTGTTGGGATCTTTGTTATCCCATGAATCCAGAATAAATAGGAATGATGATTCCTCTTTCGAAAATGAATTCAAATATCATCTTTTTATCTCAAGAGATAGAGGAAGATCAAGGTCAAGAGGCAGGGTAGAAGTAGCAGAAGCAATGATCAAAGAGATAGTAAGAATACTCAGAAGAAGAAATGAGAACATATCAAGATCCTCATTTTTCAAGGCATAGAAACAAAAGAAGCTAGCTCATAGCTAAATTAAAGGTATGGAAAATCTAAGGTTAAGCGTTTTTATTGAAATAAGCTAGGTCATTGTGCACTTGAATGTAGGAAGAAGAAGGTTGACCTTATAAAACATGATATGAAAACTATGAAGGCTCTTTATTCCTTACTTCTAAGGCTTCCCGAGAGACTTATAATAATATTTTTCTTATAGATAGTGGTTGTACCAATCACATGATAGGAAATAGAATCTTAATTGCAAAACTAGATGATTCAGTAGGGACTAAAGTTAAATTCGGGATAGAAAATATTGTAAATGTCATGGGAAAAGGAATGGTGAACATCCTGACCAAAAAAGGCCAAAAAAGGAACATACCATATGTGTACTATGCCCTATATTTGAAGGATAACCTCCTTAGTGTTGCCAACTTTCCCAAAAATTGTAAAATGTAATTTTTAGGGGAAATTACAACATTTTCGAGTTTTCAAAATTGAGAGAACTATGTGTACCTAAGGTATACAGAGTCTCTATTGATTAAAATGAAATAAATCAATCAGATATTTCCAATGAGCTATTATGAGTGCAAAACAGAGCTTGGATGAGGAAGTTACTATTGAAACAGTAAAGGGTATAATTTAGGTACAAATTTACTTCCAGAGAGCATAAATCCTTGGTCATAAGTCTGTTTGGGGCACATGTGTCGTCTGTGGACAACTTGTGGACTATATAAGGCACCCATGGAACTAGAATTGGATTCTTGGTATCTAAATTTGTACAGGATGGAAGAAAATACACATGTAGCATAGAGGGATAAAAATGAGAAAAATAATCTAAAATTTTGTAGGCCATAACTATCTTCTTGGACCCTAGATAATGGTGAAATTTTTGTACATAGCTTAAAATGTACGTATGGAGATACCATTTTGGAATCTTGGTAAAATTCAAAAGGATACAAACCAATAAAATAGCCTAGCCTATCACACTTGGCTACTACAACTTTCTTTCCCCTTTTCTCCTTTCCTCGGACCCTGCCCCTTCACACTTGGATGAAATTCCTTCTTCACCCAATCAATGAGATCTCACTCTTAATTTGTGTGTGTCCCCTCCTCTCACATAGGTCTCCTTTTATAATCTTGACTTTACCATAAATCTAAAACCCTATATCTCCAAAGTGATCGCTATTCCCACATGTTAGACACAAACACAATGTGGAAGTATCGATTTGATGCTATGAACATCAACAATAATTTCATCCCAATTCTTTATAAACTTAGGTTTTATCGCATGAGCATAAACACCATGGAATAAAGGCCTCCAACAAGGAACAAGTTCATTCAAATCAATGGAGACCAACTACTTATCTTCCATTGTTATTCCCCTAGAATCCAACTAATCTTTCAACATTGTGATCATGGCCAAAAAATGCACCATTATATCTATCATTCTCATGTACAAGGACCAAATCTTGTTTCAAAAGAGAATTTCTCAAGAAACACAAGTACTTTAAAATAAACCATCCAAAGTGTGAAACATATTCTTAGTAGTCATATTGGAGGGATGAAGTGATCCTTCACAAAATCAAGAATGATTTTATTTGACTTATCCTCCTTCTTGTTATGGGAAACCAACTTCATTGGACATGAAGGTGCAAATATATCTTTCTCAACATGGTCCTAAATCTCATCTTCCTCCATAAGCATATGTATCTTAAGATACCAAGTTTTGAAGTTGGAAGCACCTTCCATCCTGCCACACTCTCTAAGATCGAGATCCATTATCCTACAAATATGAATCACACCTTAGAGAAAAAATATGCAATAAATGAAGTAGATCACCCCTTTTAGGGTTTCAATGCTTCTCTAAAGATTCATAGAGTTTCATGCTTAATCGTCTTATAATAGGTCGAATACCACTCCCAAGTACAACAAAAATAAAATTCCCAATTCCCTCTTCAAAGACAGAAATCTTAGTCAAAATAACTTCGATAGCATGCAAAAAATTCCATATATAAATTTTAATGTAAATTCATAAATTTCACCTCTCACTAGAGGTTTCATGAATCTAATCCCTAAGAGATTTCTACGTTAGGACTGACATAAAGTATTTAAATACAATATAAAACAAGAATGATTATGTCACTAAACTTTAATCCAAAACACTAGGTAGCTCAAGAGAAATATAACAAACAAGTGTACTTCCATATCGACAAGCAAAGCATGTTATGAGGTACTTGCATGGTACAGTTGAATATGGACTCATATATGTCTCATGCGGTGAAGTAAAGTTGCAAGGTTATACAAAATCTAACTGGGCGGGGAGTGTAGTGGACTGGAAAATCACATCAGGATGTTTCTTCAGTTTGGGATCAGGTATGATCTCATTGTTGAGAAGAAAACAAACATCACTGTCACTCGGTACAACAGAGGCAGATCATATTGAAGCCATTGTTGCAAGTCATGAAGCAGTGTGGCTTCGGAAGTTGCTTGTAGGGTTATTTGATCTCGAGTTGGAGCCAACTTTGATATAATGTGATAATCAAAGTTGTGTGAAGCTTTCAAAGAATCTAGTATTTCATGACAAGTCAAATCATATAGAGATAAAATACCATTACATCCAATACATGGTGTAGAGAGGAGTAGTGGAGCTCTGGTACATATTCATAGATGAGTAGAAAACTGACATTCTCACCAAGCCTTTATCTAGAGTGAAGTATGGGCACTTCAGAGACAAGATTGGTGTGATGCTGAATTCCCACCATCATTAAGAGGGAGATGTGATGTTTCCACTCTAGCGGGATCCCCTTTGGGCAAGGGTTTCCTAGATCAATGATGTAAGTGACTGAGGGAGTAATGTGTATCCTGGTACAAGTATTTCCTATGCCATGTGAAGTGGCTAGGTGTGAATGGGACTTGTAGCATGGTCTTAGGACCATGGCGTATCCTTGGGGCTATGGTAGTAGTCCTTCCCATACAATGTGAATTGTATGGGTGTGAATGGGACTACTAGGAGATGAGAAACATCATAGTGTAGTTATGGAGACTATGGTGGTAGTCTTGTACTATTGTATGCTCATAACATAGTCGTGGATACTATGGCGGTATTCTTGTACTACTGGATGCTCATAGTGTAGTCATGAGACTATGGAGTAGTCATGAGACTATGGTGGTAGTTTTGTACTACTAGATGTGTAGTTGTGAGACTATGGTGGTAGTTTTTTACTACTAGATGTGTAGGCGTACGACTATGGTGGTATCCTTGGGGCTACTAGATGCTTGGGGCATAGTCATAAGACTATGGTGGTAGTATTGGTACTACCAGAAGAAAAAATCTTGAAAGAATACCTCCCTAGCTAAAAAGGAGTGTTGATGTTTTGGTAGCACCGAGAGGTATTCCCTCCTAGACAACCTTTCTTAAAAGAGAAGAAGATTCCATAAGTCAAAGGAAGACCATTGAACAATTGAAGATCACCCTGAAAGAGAAGTCGACTCACAGGAAAAGAATAAAACAGAAATGGAATTTCCAGTAAGAGAATTCGGCCCACAGGAAAAGATAAAGGGAAAATAGAATTTATCAGAAGAGAAATCGACCCCAAGAAAAGTGACTTAAAGACTATAAATAAGGTGGTGCCTTGCTCATTTGTTTAGTCACTCACACAACTATCTCACTCAAGAAGAAGGGGTAAGTCTGAGGCAAGGGGAAGACGCAACTAATGTGACATCTGGGTTTTTGGTTATTCTTGTTGGTTTTTGTTGTGCACTATCTCTGGGAGAGGTGTGCTAGCTTTGTATGGTGTTGCAGTTGCAGTTGTTTGGTGCGCTATCCTTTTTTGGTGCACTAGTCTTGTATCATGGTTTCTTCATTATCAATTTTCTCTTGTGAAGAAGAGCTTGTTCATGGTTGGATTGTATTATCAGAAAGAATCTATCGTAGAAATGTTGGCTAGGTTTTTTCCTAGGTTTGGGGTTTCCCCAGGATAAATCTTTGTGTCTTCTTGTACTTGTTTTTGTGAATCATGTTTTTAGTATATGGTATATGGTTGTTAAATGTAAAAGAAGATCTAAATACAATGGTAAATCTATTGCTATAAAAATTTAAGAAAATCTAACATGTAATATGAGTGTATGATAAATCAATGAATGAATATGATTTCTCCTTCCTCTATTTATAAGAGAGACAAGGAAGGCCGACAATATAATAGTGGTCGTAATCCAATATAAGTAACATTTCCAGAAGAAAATAGGTCCACATGTGAAAGGATCCCTCTATATGTGACACATATCAAGCTCTATGGTGAAGATGTCTAGAAAACAAGGCTCCAAGACATAAAATATCCTTTTTAAGGGTCCAAGGCTCCACCTCCACAAACGCTCAAATCTCTAATTATACTCCTAATTCATGTGCCTCTCCAAGTCCACCCCACCTATATCGACATTCCTTCAACCCAGGCATCTTCAATTAAAGCACAATCCTCTATACAAGCAACCAAGTGTGCCCATGCCATTTAGGGTCAACTGCCTCATCCAAGATGACCAACACTCCTAAAAAACAAGTCATCCTCCCAAGTAAACAATTAACCTCCAAGTTGTCATCATAAGGAAGTCACCAAGCTCCATATGTGTCCAACACTTCAAGGAGGAAAGCCGCGTAACCACCAACATGAGGTCTAGGAATAAATGAGAAATCTACATCACATGTGTATGTCCATAAGGAACATGCAAGAGTCATTGATACACCATGCACCGCACGTAATATGATGGACCCCAAGGCATGGTGTAAATAGCTTCTAAGTAACCACCAAAGCGAACACATATGGGGGTGCCATTAGATAAATTTTTGGTTTATAAATGAGTCTCAAAACAAAAAAAAAATCTATTATCATCAACTTTAAAAGAACTAATAGGTTTTAAGATGATGATGTCAACCATAAGGGTAAATAGTTCTTAAGTGAAAGTAAAAACTATGTTTTCTATCATATTTTCGACTTATCTTCTTATGGGTTTACTCAAATTTCAAGTTTGATCATGTGATCGTGCGATCATTATTTAACCTACGGATATCTTTGGCATTCTCTTATCCTATGTTAATGTTTTTCTTTCTCTAATACATTTTTTGGAAAATTCTAAGATTAACTCTACGAGTAGCTCATAGAAATTGACATAACATCCACTTAGATATGTCACTATCCATTTGAACTGTTCCCTACACTAGTATAGTAATATTTTCAACACAAAATGTGTCTTGTCACAACCAAATAATGTTTTTGATTTTGTCTCTATCTAATGGATTTCATAACATCCACTTAGATATGTGACCATGTAAGCAATTTCTCAACTTCTTAAGCTCCTCATTTTGGAGTTAATGTCACTATCCATGTGAACGGTTCCCTACACTAGTAGGGTAATATTTTGAACACAAAATGTGTCTTATCACAGCCAAATAATGTTTTTGATTTTGTCCCTATCTAATGGATTTCAAGGTTGTTTCTGAAAATGACCCTTGCAATTATATAACTCTAATTTTTCATCCTCACCCTAGAAAGTAGGGAAATTTATGATTATCAATCATATTGTGAAACTCACCTCCCTAAGATTGCTGACGGGACGGGGTTTGTGTTGGTGTAGATAATTTATAGATACAAAACTTTCCAAAGTAAGCTTTTTCACTACTACAATTTATCACGACTGATTGTACTTATTCATTTAATAAAAGTAAGCTTTTTCACTATATTTTGTTTGGTTGTTTAAATGTTTACCTTGTCATAATTTAGTATTGTGATGTTAAATTGGCAACAGTGGGTGATAGAGTGATTAAATTTGAAACAGCAAATTCCCTGCAGTAAATACCATTAATGTAGTGGGATAGTACTGGACTGTAAGTTTACAATAAAGTACATAACTTAATCGAAATAAGAATAAAATGCCGGATATGCAATTATTAGTATGGTCTAATGATACAAAATGTCACTCCACAGTTCCGATAAGGTATCTTGTATACTGAAAACATTGAACAATCAATTGAAAGAAAATAAACGACATACTTGTTCCACGCTGAGACATTGTTCATCAAGTACGCGGGCTTGTCTGGAATTTGATTTCCACACAAGGACTAAAGCATCAAACACGGGACGATTATTGGACAGCCATTCTGGAATCAATTTAACCAATGTTGAGACAAGTGAAATTCCCTGGAAATGGGCATCTGGCATCTGGTCTGCACTTTCTGCAGTAGACTGCATTCCAGCAGAATTACCTGTTCTTGATGAAACTAAAGCATAATTATTTCTTGCTACATATGACATCCAAGCAGAGTTAATAGATTCATTGGGCTTTCGTATCGCCTGCGGAAATGCATTAGCGATTATCTTATCTGATGACCTAGCAAGTTCCTCTCTTAAGTGTTGTCCTGCCTCTGACCTAATGATATCCAAGAATCTGATTCCAAACAAAAGGAAACAACAACCTTTAGAGATGAACTTAACGACATTGGCTTCTTCTCACATCATCGAAATAAAAAAACATATCTTACAACATATTCTTATAAGATTACCTTCTATAATATTTTGGTTGATTCAATCGAACAAGAAAATATTCTACTGCATCTGATGCATAACAAGTTAAAAACTTTGTAAGTGGAAGGCGATACGGGTTGTTCAGCTCACTATACACTTGGCCTTGAGGTAGGTCTGCCTCCAATTCCATTGTTACTACCACAAGATCATCCAAGAACGTTCCTGCTGCAGGTGGCAGATGATGGAAGAGTTCTATGATTGCTGCAATCAAAAGGGAAAGAATATACGATTATCAGAGTATTAGTTCGTGTAAATGAGCAGACATGTATCGGATAGATCATAAACTGGATAAACAAGTACTTTTTAAAAATTAACTTACCTGCCACAATTTTTTGTGGCTGGCCTAATTTCCAGGCTTTTTCAACCTTTTCTGATTCCTGCCACTTTTTTAGGTGCTCTAGGAGTTTTTTACCCAATCTTATGCTGATGCGATTAGATAGAAACTCAACTAATTCAGCAAGACCTTGTAGAAGGGGCATGGTGAAGTTTCCAGTATCAACCGAATTCAGAAAAATTGACTCAAGATTAGTATGTAAGAGCTCTTCGGGCAGTTCCTGCTGCTGGATAACCTGCACCGAACAAAAGCAATTCAGAGCAACTTCCTCTTTTTTACGATAGTTACATGTACTTTTCACTTAATAGGCATATTCACTTTTCACTTTAAGCAGCCCTTGTAAGAAGCATATAGATAATGACAAAAAAGTATTAAAATGACCTGACGAAGACCGTCCTTTGCAATAGTCACAATTTTAGTATTCCCACAGGTGAGAGACTTGAAGAACATTGAAATTATCCGACATTGCAACTCCGTGTGAGTAGAAGTTTTAAAATCATCCCAACCCATTGCTGTACGTAGAAGCTCAATACACAAAGTTCGAAGCTTGGTCTTCACAACTAAATTTGAATTCATAAATTTCCCAGCTGAAAGATTTTCATCTGCCTCTGTAATTTGCAGCGCTTCTTGTAAAATATTTACAAACTCTTGACTCATGTTTAGAAGTGGAGGCCGTAAGGACAGGCAAAAGTTTAGAACCATTACAGTTCCTACCTGCACCAACATTGGCATTCATGTAACTATAAGAGGATTCTATATTCATAATGGATCGAAGATAGCTCAGGGATCTTAAAATACTTGAGACTTCTAGTAGAGTCCATTTTTACAATAAATGCAAATCAGTCTACTGTGCAATTTCCTCAACAGAAAAATGTAATTGAAGACAACAATTAAAGGTATAAGAATGGATTTGATTATATTCTACTTGATATACCTGTTGTTCAATGTGCTTACTACGAAGAGAACCCATAATAAGAGGCTGCAACAGTGGTTGATAGAGGGGTTGAAGTAACTCCGAAACCTCAATGCCTGTTCGGCTGGCAAGCAATGTTAGGCACGATTGCAGATTTTTTCTCACAACAAGTGTCGCATTTGGATTGAATATCTCTGCAACAAGAACATCCACAACTCCTTGGAAACTTTGTCTGTGACGTTCCCTGTCTGCCTCATCTGCATAGTTCAGAACCCTCAGCAAACGAGTAAGTACTTCACTTGTCTCTGCTTGTTCTTTATTTGCATGCTTAGGAAGTCGCCCCAAGACATATACTAGACCGCGTACTGCCCGAACTTGGAAAAGACATAAAGTCTCTATAGTAACCTTCCCAAGCAAAGCACCAATACCCATAACGCCACCCATTTGAGCTTGCCACGTGCTTCCATAGCAGCAGTGTAAAAGGCGACTTAGAACCTCCTCAAAGACAGGTATATGAACACCTGGAGATGGTGTGAAAATAGGATTCATTGATGGACTAGTAACGACAATCCTAGGAACACCAGTTGTGCCAAAGTCGCTTTGAGTCAACGCAACGTTATGTTGGCAACAAGCCAGAAAAATAAGTGTTTCCACAAAAATATTCATTGCATTCAAAKATGCCTTAGCATGTGCTCTATTTTCATCTATAAGAAGATCAACTAATGCATCTAAGAATATCAAAGGATTTAACTCTCTCAAATTGGAATGGGATAAACTCTGTGACGTAGAACTTAAGACCCCACTGCCTCTCCCCATCAAGTCCCCATGTTGACCAGATGTTACTGACGGGGAAGTAATTGATAAATTAACATGAAATATCATAGAAAAATGCCGGCATACATTGTGGACAAATTCATCCATAGGGTCCTGAAGATCTGGTTCTGCGCTAGCAGCAATTACAGTCATCAACAGAGCTTTAAATACAGATTGCTCTGCCATGAGCTGTGTCTTTGTTTTCATACCTTGGTCAACCTGCGAGTTGAAACATAATGTGATATTGTTCTCCTGAACAAATAATAATTTAGGATCTGCCATTATTATTACAGCTTGAGTCAATAAAAAAAGCTCTCAATTTATATGGTAAAGCTACAATATATCCAATTGGGATGGAACTTTTACAATCTATTTAATTGAATACAGAATCACATGATAAATACTATACACAAAAATTCAGACAGTATTTATTGTGTCACAACTCAAAATATACGTTAACAAAACTGTATATGTTCAAAGTCATATGGGAAAATGATTTATCGATACTGGACAATTAAAATGTATTAAAAACGTCCTTACTATGAATGTTTATTATTATAATGTACCCTATTCTGTATAATACTGGAATCCAAAAATCTGATTTATATTGACAATATAGAGGCTACCATACTGTTGCTGAAGATTACAGGCCGAAGACATACCTTCATCTCTGATGTTCGAGTGCTGCACCTTGATGGATCAATGGATGACATCAGCATCATGCTCAAAAGTCCTGGAGTAACTCCACCTGGAACATTTCCCTTCAGATTAAGCACTGATGACAAACATACGCGCAGGAACTTGAGACCATGCCTCTTGTGAGATGCATCCACATCAGATTTATTTTGCATAACAGTTGCTATAACCAGATAAATGCACCGATCTAAAGGCATCAGATACGATGTGGCTGGGTCAAATGTCAAAATAAGCTTTAGACCATGTTCAGAATTCTCTTTGCACTCAAGTGCTAAAGGTTCTTTTAGAAACCTTATGTTTTTACCACCTAGTTTGCCAAGCACTTGCAATGCCTTTTCACCCCAAGGATATGGCTTTGGTCTGATATGAGACCATAGAATCAAGGTTAGTTCTGAAATGTCATTTTCCATACAAGTCTCCAAAAATCCTAGTTTAAATTTGTCAATCCAAAATTCAAGTGTTCTTAAACC
>SNQJ01S0017900.1:168239-209664 GCA_010110895.2 Picea sitchensis | reverse complement strand
CTCCCCGAACAATAATTCAAACTTCTCCCCTGAAAGAGTATGAAACATTGAATGAAGCAGTTGCATGTAACCATGAGGCCTTTCCATCTCACTAGCGTTCTTCACACAGACATCCATTATAGTTGATACATATGGCTGTAGTAAACACTTACAATCCAGAGGACATTTTGCAACAGCGACAAATAATAGATGGAACAAATGCAATACAAGTTTTGACGCTGGTATGTCTGGTTGTTTCAAGATTTCCAGTTTGCTACTGACCAAAAAATTTACAAGCACATCTGCAAAGTATCGTACAACCTGACCTGTCTGTAGAAGGTTAGAAAATACAGTCAACACCTGATCATTTTTAAGCATGTACTCGAAAAGATATTGCATACACGTAGCAAACATATCCGTCAGGTTTCTATTTTCCATCCAAGCAAAAATTTGAGAAAAATGCAGTAGCATTTCATTCTCTTCCTCCGTGTCCTTGAATATTGAAAGGCAATGCACTCCACTTCTTAGTACTCCCGTGGTAAGCCGCACCTGGCCATATAATTTTTTCCAGTTAAAAAGATGTGCATTCCTACCGAATGTTAATTTTTTTTTTAATTTTCAGCCATATCATATATTTATGAAATGCAAATAACAGCTCATTTTCGGTATACCTCCTCTTCTTTCATGCCTTTCAGCCCATGTGAACTACCAGCACTTGATGGCTGAGATACATACATTTCTGATGCATTCAAATGAGTTATACTCCAAACTAATGTCTTCAATCCTGCCAAAGTGTCGTATGAAGTTACATTACCATTGGAAGCTACATTTAGATGATGCTATATTCTGCATTTACCTTCTTTGCCTCAAATGGAAGGACGAACATAATGGCGATATGAAGACCAGAATTGTGCTTTAGAAGACACATGCAGACCAAAACATCCACTTCCAATGCTGGGCGTAACTTATTTGCAAAACATGGATGGATCCCATTATGCAAGGAGTAATCATTTGAAACTAATCAAAACTCATAAAAAAACATAAGAAATATAATACCTATGATCAGAGTCTGTATTAATTGTTTGCAATCGCTCAGCTCCTTGGAATGCTCGAAAGGCATCTGAAAGTTCAAAGCTGCCTGCATATAAAATCGGATGCCACCAAATTGTGAGAGCTCGAAGATTAAAAAAAAAATAAGCATAATAAAACATCAATCGGATATCTGTTTTAATTAAATTACCGTTTGGGTAAATAAGTTAACTAAATTAGTACTTCAACCCTAACGTTAGGAGATCTGGCTTCATCGTTACCTTTCCAAGTAAATAAGTCAACGAAATTAGTACTTCAACCTTAAGCTATATATATAGTAAATGCACATCTGAACAAGTCATATTCCTGTAGTAAATGTTCTTTACCAAGTTGCATGAAACTTGTAAACATGTATAGGTTTATGGACCCTGATGCCACCAAACTGAGAGCTCCAGGATAAGAAAAATAAGTTAAAAAAATCAATCGGAGATTCTTTTGATTATCACCTTTTGAGGGGATAAGTCGACTAAATTAGTACTTCAACCTTAACATTAGGAGATCTGTTTTGATCATTAACTTTACCTTTCTGGGGGCACTCTGCTCGACTTGACCCTCTTGCGGGCTTTTTCTCAGACTTTTTCCGAAATCATCAGCTCATTGATATAAAACCTGCTGTTCTTTCTCCCACCTGGACCAATGGCCGCAGAGATATGAATGCAGTTGGGAAACGTTTGGACAGATTCTTTATGTCTGAAGTTTTAGTGGATTCATTGTCCAGATATAGATCCTGGTCAATAAATTCTATGTTGTCTGATCATAAGCTGTTTGCGCTTCAGATTCAGCTGTTATTCTTTTAAATTTTAAATTTAACTCTGTTTAGCTGCAACATGATGACTTCTCTCAGTTAGTTTGGTCTCATTGGAACTCTTTTGATTTGGATGAAGACACCCTTAAGATGGATTATCTCGTGAAAAAATTAAGCTCTTTGAAGGTAATCGTATGGTAATATATATATATATATATATATATATATATATATAAATATATATAAAGACCAATTAATTAGAGGTTTTTTATGCTCATCACGGTTCAGGGCTTTTCTTTGATCAACATCTTATTTATGCAAAGGAATTGGAAGCCAAAGAACTCAAATCTTGTTTATTGAAGTGGAAAACTGGAGATTAAAAGTCGGGCTTTATGGCTTTCTTGTGAAGATAAAAATACAAAAAATTTCCACAAATTTGCTAGCTATTGCAAATGTATAAATGCTATCCGGGAGCTTGAGAACTTGTAGGGTGAGTGTATTTCTAAATAGAATTCATGAGAGCAGAGAGACATGAAATACACACATAAATAATATTGTATATTCTACACACCACACAATGAACAGAGATACATCACATTTAAATAAGTGTTGTGAGATCCAACTTATTCCACTCTTGAAGGGAGAGGTTGAGAGAATCTCTCAACATCCTCGAGCTAACCAAATCCAATCCCTGAACTCTAGTAGTGACATTAATTAGGCATTATCTCTAACACCCCCCCGTTAATGCCTACATTACAAAACTACATAACAAAAAATATTACAACACTTTCTCTAGCATAATCCTCATCAACGCATACATCCACTTTGACGCTTTTGGATTCCGCTCCTTCTCTTCCTCTTCTTCGAGCTTTCCTTTCCACTCATTATAAATGTTTCAGATCATCATTCATGCACTTGTACGATTGACAATTTTGACAATCTCGGCTCACCGGGGCTTCCATGAGAAAAAATGTCAATTATTGATGCATTCTATGAACATGCCTCCATTTGTCGGATTTCTCCTTTCGGCTATCTGTTAGTGTCTAGAAGAGCAGTTTCGATATGGAATGTCCTCAACATTCAAGTATACAAGGTGACTTGGAATAAGAACAGTTGTTCTTGAAACCTGGGCTGCCAGCTTATATCAAGATACAAGAGTTCCTATTTTGCATAAACACTTACATTAAAAAATTTAAACATTAACACATAAAAAATAAAAAATAAAAACTTTAAGCACACCACCCCTTTCCTTTTTCTAGAACAGTTTGAGAGATGACTCTCGTGGTTCTTCATCACTCTTTGATTCTGATAAGTCATCCAAGTTGGCAATGTTTGCAGTTTCTTTTCCATTCAGAAGATCCCTAGCACTAGTTCTACATGACAGTAGAAACATTTTGTTGAACCCTTGGTTCTTCTCATCTTACCTTTTGAAAATAGTGCAATTTCATGCGGACCACCTATATCTGAGTCTTTATAATATGTCCATTTTTCTTCATATAATAATGATGCTACCATTCGTTCCAATGATTGTGGGGGTAATTGGCTTAATATGAATACAACATTGCTATATTTAGAAGATAGACTATTCAATAGAATTGCTTTAGCATCTTCTGGATCTACATCGGTACCTGTGTCAGCTAATTGCTTACAGAGAGACATTAACTCGTTTATATGAATAGAGAGACGGGTCTCATCATACATTTTGAGGCTAAAAAGTTGCAGCTTTAAAGAAAACTTTGCATTCGGTGCATTTTCCCCAAATAATTTACTTAATTGCTCCCAAATTACTTTAGATGATTTTTCCAAATCTATCAAATGCAATTGTGTATCTGAAAGAGCCAAACCAAAAATAGTTTTAGCCTTTTCTTCCTTCTTTTCCCATTCAACCAGAAGTCTAGGATCACTAGGAGCTTTTTCAGTTCCTTTTACTATGCTCCACACACCTCTATTCATTAGATGCATTTGAATTTTAACTTTCCATGTATGGAAATTGAAACCATTAAACTTCTCTATAGGCATAGAATCCATTTTACCTCACAAAAGATTTTTCTTTGCAGTGATTTATATGTCAATGTCTTCGGATTCTATTTCTTTCTCAGATCTGCTGCAATTTCAGTTCTCTAAGCCTCAAGATCCGCATGTCAACAATAGGAGAATGTTGTGTACAACAACTGATGAATACAAGGATGCCATGATCCTCATTATTAATCCATCTTATAGACCATCTCGTTCTTTTCTTACGCACTCGATCAGGAGGAAACCGAGATAAAAAAAAAATGGAGGACAGTTCTCAACAATAATTGAAATTTAAATATTACTGTTGAAATTTAAATATTATTGTTTTTGACAGAAACGGTTATAGATTATATTAATGGGGTGGACTAGACACAGATCCAATTACAAAATGGCCTCGAATTGCTTTGGGCCTGTCTTTCTGAACCATTCTACTTCTATAGCTATAGACTTGTGAACTGAACTAGTTCTTGTACTTCTTCTAATAGAACTGGATTAAATTTAAATGCCGAAACTCCAGTCACTGTTTCAACTTAAGTCTCAACACTGTTTCATCATAAGTCTCAGTACTGTTTCAACAATTGTTACAACGGTGTTTCAACATATGTTCCAACACTGTTTCAGCATATGTTCCAGCACTGTGTTTCAGCACCGAATTCTGAAGAGGCTAACACTAACCTAATAGCTATTTCAGCAAGCCAGATCGGCTTCACGTCATTACATATTTCTGCTGATAGACATTTTTTTTCATTTTTGTTACGATCTGCCATTCATTGCTTTGACCCTGGTTATGAATTTTCGGCTGAGCTTGCACTTCTTCTGCCTCAGCAATATCGGCCCAGCTTGAGGCTTGCTGGGTTGGGCTTGAAGACCTGGGTAGAGCTGCTTCCGCTGGGTCTTCCGCCTTAACAGGTTCTTTGGGGACGGAGATGGATTCCCCTTCAACTTCTGGCGGCGGGATCTTTGCTTCAGATTGCTTCTCCGGTTGCGCTCCTGTCCACCAAGTGGGCCTTTGGCTTCGGGATGATCTTCTTTTTCCGGATGACTTATCACAGTTCTGGGCTATGTGCCCTGCTTCAAAACATACCCTGCATCTGAAACAGAGGTTCTCGAAATCGATCTTCTGGGTCCAAGAGTAATTCTTTCCGAGGAGGATGATTTCTGCTGGGAAATTTAAATATTATTGTTGGTTCCTAGCAACGTGAGCATTGAAGACTCTGTTTGGTAATTGACAACAACGACCTCTCTCTAGCAATGTGCAACTACCATGCGGAGCCACAACAATAAATTATCACGCGGAACAACAATGACCTCCTTCACGAAAATTGATTTCTCTTGATGTCTTCTTCAAAAAGTCCTTAATGAGTGATTGTCTCATATCACATAGCATTTCAATAGCTCTCATAAATGTGCAGGCAACCTCCCTCTGATACCAAAATAGAATTCATGAGAACAAAGAGACATGAAATACACACAAAAATAATATTGTATATTCCACACAATGAACAGAGATACCTCACACTTAAATAAGTGTTGTGAGATCCAAGTTATTCCACTCTTGGAAAGAGAGGTTGAGAGAATCTCTCAACATCCTCCATCTAACCAAATCTAATCCCTGAACTCTAGTAGTGACATTAATTAGGCATTATCTCTAACATTTATGGGCGAAGAATTCTTGAGAGAGAAGTTGTTTCTCATTTTTCTAATATTTTTAAAGACCCTAAAGATGCCTCCTTCATTAATGAGCTTAAAGTCTTCGTCTTTTCTTTGAGGAAGATGCTCTTTCTATTGGCTAGTCTTGCTAAGATTAAAACTATTCTGGAAAGCTTTGCAAGGGGCAAGAGCCAAGGTCCAGATGGATGTACAGTTGACTCTTTTTTTTTTTTGATACTGTGGGTTTGGATCTTCTAAATGTTATTGAGGAATCGAGGTTATCTGGTAAAATATATGGGGCACTCAATGCTACTTTGTAGCGTTAATTCCTAAGAAAGATAAGTCGAGGGACTTTAATGATTTCAGGCCAATTGCTAGATCATGGCCTGCATTTCCTCTTCCTCATTTGCGGTGCTAATTAATGGGGTCCTTCCTCTTTCATTAAAAGTTCAAAAGTTCAAGGTGTTGACGACAAAGTTTCCCTCTTTTCCCATTCTTATTTATTCTCTTTATGGATGGATTAATTTGCATTATTGGGCAAGAAAAAGTCTCTGGAAATATTTTTGGTGTCAAAATTTCAGTTCTGATCACAATATCGTATTTATTGTTCGTGGATGATATTTTGTTGTGTGGTATTGGATCTCTATCGGAATGGAGAATTTTTAATAAAATTCACCTTCTTTTCTGTATTGCTACGGGTTTGAAAATCAATTTTGAAAAATCTTCTTTTTACTCTTATGGAATTGCTACTGAGACTCTTCTTAAGTCCAAAGCTTGTTCAATATCCATATTTTTTATTTAGATATGGAATTCAAATATTTAGGTTTTCATCTAAAACCTAACTCCTACTCTGATTAGATCTGGTTAATTCAAAAGGTTGATCAGAAAATTGGCATTTGGTGTCTTAAGAGGATTTGTCTCGGAGGTTGTTGTATCGTTGTGAAATCTTTTTTGGAAGGCTTGCCAGTTTACTGGCTCTCTGTCACTCGAATTCCCTGTGCCATTTTGGATAAGATTAGTAGAAGATCTTTCAAATTTATTTGGTTCGGAAAGAGGGAGAAAGATAATTTCCATTTAGTGGCCTGGAACAAGATTGTCTTGCCCAAGAAATTTGGTGGATGGGGTTTAAAGAATATTTTTGAGTTTGGTAAGGCTCTAGCTACGAAGAGTCTTTGTAGATTCTTGTTCTCTAATCATTTATGGAGCAATGTAATCAAAAGAAAGTACATACGATGGTGGAATTTAGCATATTGGTTGAGATTGGAATAAATAAAGATGAAGGGAATCTCATGTTCCTGGAATTGGTTTCTCAAGGTGCTTCTGATCATTAATCAATGGATTTCTTGGCGACCTGGAAATGGATGGTTGATTAGAGTGGACGAAGATCCTGTTAAATTTAAAGCAGCTGCAAGAGCCATTCTCCGGGAGGATGGAAAAGACCCTAGCCGAGATCTAGGGACCCCAAGTGAACCCCTGGGGTTTCTTGGTCTGGGACCAAACAATCAGTGCGATGGAAAAATACCATTGTAAGGGCCCCCAGTATACGACTGGGGCTCTTGGTCTAGGACCAAGCAGTTAAAGCCCCTAGATATGTCTAGGGCCCTTGGAAATGTCCAGGGTACCCATGCCTGGGGCATGGGTTGATCCTTGGTCTTGTACCTTGGTGGATAAGACCCCTGAGAGGGTCCCCAGTGGATGACTAGGGTTATTGGTCTGGGACCAAGCAGTAAATACCCCTAAGAGGGACCCCTATAGATGACTAGGGTTCTTGGTCTGGGACCAAGCAATAAAGACCCCTGAGAGGGCCCCCAGTATATGACTGGGGTTCTTGGTATGGGACCAAGTAGTTAAAGTCCCTAGATATGTATAGGGCCCCTGTAAATGTCCAGGGTACCCATGCCTTGGGCATGGGTTGATCTTGGTCTTATACCTTGATGGATAAGACCCCAGAGATGTTTTGGGGCCACCTGGTCCTTGATCAGGTGTTTATTGGTATATGTCCTCCCTGAAGGTGGACATGACCACATGAGGGATGTATCCCATATGCAATGATGATAAAATGAAACAGGGTCACCTTGAGAATGAATGGACAAAGTATTGCCACCCAGTCACCCTTGTCAAACCCCCTTCACCCTTGCTTGTGTTTATTTGGGTTTTGTTTATTTGGATTTAGGGGTTATTAATTAAATGTCTATATTATAACATATTTAATTAATATTTATATTAATTAAATGTGTTAATTTTTAATTATCATTTTTATCATACCCCTAGCCTAACCCTTAGCCTAAACTATAAAAGGAGATTTGCCCCTCCTCTTTCATACACACATTCCATTGTGTTATTATGCTATCCTCCTAAAGTGAGTGGATCTCCTCTATCTGTTGTAGCCTCCTCTTTGCACTGTTGTTGGAGGTTATCTTATGTGGCAGCTCGACCCTTGAGATTTTTGCTATGTGTGGCAGATCGGTCCCCTTTGAGGCTATTTTTTGTGGTATGGATCAGCCCCCCTTTGAGGCTATTTGTTGCAGTGTGGATCGGCCCCCTTTGAGGCTATTTGTTGTGGAGTAGATCAGCCCCTTGAGGCTCCTGTTGTGATGGCTCAGCCCTGTTGCCTCTTGGCAGAAGTAGATTGGCCCCTTGAGGGTCTAGTTGTGATGGCTTAGCCCTTGAGGCTCCTTCTTGTGATGGTTCGACCCTCCTACCAACCAACGTTTGTGGCTAGCTGTTGTTACCATCCTTGTGTGGATCCATTGTTGCAAATTCTGATGTGTATTGTTGTGTGTTGAGGAGTGTGCCTGTTTTTCTCTCCTACAGCAAGTCTAAAACCCTCCAGAAGCTGTCTTCACCTTTATTGTGCAAGACGTGGCCTATTTTTCCTCAGATTTGTTCCTCAAATGTGCCATGGCCCCTCTCTCTAGCAGATTTGTCCCTGTCTTCTTGAGCCACAACCTATAGGCTATTTATCACAGTTGTACCCTTGGCACAAGGGTTCTTTCTTGCTGGAAAGTTCTGTGTGTTTGAGGGTTTAATCACAGATTTTTTGATGTGGTGTTTGTGTGGCTCTTACTCCTTGGTGGCAAGAAAGTCTATTATTCTCTTGGAAAAATATCCAACCTATATGGTGGATCTATGATCCTGAAGTTTGGATGAGCATAATTACAAATGGTATCTCATCTCTTATGTTTGACTGTATCTCCTTCATGGTAAGTCTTCAAGGTATGTGATTTGTTGTTATGTTCATTGGCCATATTCTTTATTTAATTTGAAATTTAATATGCTTGAGATCTGTTCCAATCTCATCTAGATCTGATGTATATTTGATCCATAGAGATCAGTTTGTGTTTTTGGCATGTATAAGATCTATATCAGTTTTAGTTTAGATCTAGATATTGATCTACTTTGTCTTTTGTTAAGATCAGAAAGAGTGTTGGATTTACACTCTCAGAAATTTATTGTCTCCTTTCTATGTGTTCAGTAGTGTTGTACTATTCTAAAATGAGACTTAGCTATTATACTAACTGAAAATAAAAAGGGACAGTTCTGCTCTATTTTATTTCTCAACTTCTAACATGGAATCAGAGTTATGGGTGTGAAAGGAGCTCAATAAGGTTGAAGTATTGAGCCTACGTAGATCCTACTCTGAGTTTTTCTTTTGTAGATAAGAAGATTTGAAGGGAACAGGGTTTCCATCCTGATAAGCTACAGATATAAACCTTTGAGTCTCTATCAGAATTGGAAAGTTTTTTAGGGCTGTTATCTCTGCATCTTTTAGCATGTGAGATCTGAATGAAGTTTTGAATGAATGTGGGTTTGCCTATGGCTATGATCAAAGTGCATGCCTATTTAGCATGATAGTTTAAGAGCATTATGTTTTGGGTCAAAAGGTTGGAAAGTGCACAACAGATATAAACACATCCTTGTCACAATACTAGATTGTCATCTTAATGCATGCTAAGGTTGACCTCTGTAACTTGCATGTTCATCCTATCACTCTACCATATTTTCTCTAATTATTGATGAAGCCTCTTTTCACCACACCATGTTGGAACTACCCCTATGACAAGAAGTTATCCTTTACATTTTTTTTTGGACTGATTGATATGAAGAAGACATTGAATGACTATCTTGCTTATTTCCTTGTACACTTGTGAGATGCAATTTTGGATACCAAAGAAAACCTGTTTGGATATTTGGGGAGTGACCAATGCTAGTAGGGTGAGTGTCCTTGTTAGGATTTTTGACTGAAATTAGAATGATAACTCTTACCTCCTGTAACCCCTTTTTCTCACTTCTGAGCTAGGCCGAGCTAGTTGAAAATATAATACAGGATGCTTGGGATTGTAACCACCATCTTGAAGAGATAGGTTTCAGCTTGTATAATGTTATTGATGCTTGGTGTGTTCTTAGTAAATTACAATGGCTTTAACAGAATCACTGGTAAAGATGGGAAACTGTGTAACTTCAGAAAATGATAGCACCTTATGTTATGTACTATAAAGAGTACATGATTTTTTTAAAGTTAACCAAAATTCTTTGAGTAGTGGAAACTCAGAAATGACTTTGGTATTTAGCCTTGAGTAAAACATGGGTGGGCTGACTCTTGACAATGTAGTCTTTGACGTATTGTTTGCTTATGGATGAATATACACAGGATAGTAGGATATTCTCTTAAGGTTATTGAATTTACTTGAACTAACAGATTTATTTCTACATACACAAAAGAAGTCCTTGATAATTTGAGTTGGTAGCATGATGCAAAGTTCATGCATATCTTAAGCCTAAGCAAGTTTCATGGATACTTCATTTACATGACTACAAATGACATCAAGATAGATATGATTACCTTCCTGTCATCTTTATGTATCCATGTCTCAATTGAATACTGTCAGAATCTCATGTGTATTTTTTATGACCAAGGAAGTTGTGATCTCAGCACCTACTTATTTTTTATATAGGCTAAGTCTTTCTCCTTGGTTGGAAACCTAGCTGTCTATTGGTCTTTTATGAAAGACAACATATAACCTTGGGATATTTCCTTGGTTAAAGAGTCCAACAATTTACCTTGATAGTTGGGGTATTTTTCTTCGTTTTGAGAACCCTATCTCTTTTCATTGTAATTGATCCATTGGCACAGGAGCTCAGAAGTCTAACTCATCTTTTCATACTAAGCCTTGTACTGGCACCAAGAACATCTTGAAAATATATGACACCAGATGAGAGTCAAAAGTTCGTATAGGTTCAGAGGGAGCCAATTTGCATATGAAAGAGAGCCAGAAATTTTATAAGACTCAGAGGGAGCAGTCCTTGCATATGAATTAGTCCTTGACCTACAACAAAAATGGCAGCCTAGCAGAATCAAGGGATATTTTCATTTTTTAAAAGAAAATTTTCTATTAAAACCAGCCTGGTGTCGAGAAATACTAAAGGAAGCAGAAAATCTTTCAACACCTAAGGGCACTTTCAAAGAAAGCATAAACCAGATAAGTACTCTGGCCCTACAGATAAATTGAATCTTATGATTGATTCGGAACCTTCCACATTTGAAATTTGGGAAGTTGTTGTGACAGAAAAGAATAATGTATGGTATGTGTTTTCAAAGACCTCGGAACAAATCAGTGGGAACCTCCATTGGCCTTATAAAGCCTACAACAGATGGTTGAATGGAGGGTATATTTTTGACTCGGGATTATCTATGACAAGATCCTTACCTCCATTAGGATCCTTTGTCGCAATTTTTGTTTTGGATACTTCATCTGATAGATGTTAAGATTTTCTTCTTAAACAATGAAGTTAAACATGAGGCTATCCATGGGAAAGAATCCCATGGATTATAACAAGTTCTGAGAGCTCAGTATGAAAGTATTGACAGAGTCTCGGGTTCATCCTTATTTGAAGATTGTCCAAAATCTTCATCTGTTCCTTACAGGAAATGAATGTTTTTATAGCTCAGACTAAGAGGGAGCTCTTCAACAGAAGTTGGAATGAAAGACTTGGATCTTTTACATTACTTTCTGAGCTTGGAGTTTTGGCAAAAATCAAGAGAGATATTTCTCTCACAGGGTAAATATGCAGTTGATGTGCTTCGCAGATTTGGCATGATGGACTGCAAGTCCATGAGCACACAAATGATCTTTAATCTAAAGAAACTACGAGATCAGGCCACAGGTTCAGATCCATAAGATCCCACCTTGTATCGGAAGATCATTGGGTTCCTGATGTATCTCATACATATGAGGCCAGACATCTGTTATGCTGAAAATGCTCTCAGCTAGTTCATGTGTGAACCAAAACATTTACATATAGTTACTGTGAAGCATATTCTGAGATATGTTTCCAGTGGAGGTGTAATGCTCCATGGTTTTACAGATTCAGTCTGGATGGGTAATACAGTAGATCAGAAGAGCACTTCCAGATATTGCTTCAGGATTGGGTTCAGAAATGATTTCCTGATCCAGCAGGAAACAGGGCTACATAGCCCAAAGCACTAAAGAGTCAGAATACATTGATGCAAGCAGAAAAGCAGTGTGGCTTAGGAAGCTACTCTCTGACTTGTTTAGTTCAGATCTTGAACCCACAGTCATTCACTGTGACAATCAGAGATGTGTAAAGATCATCGAGAATTCTATGTTTCACGACAGATCGAAACACATTGAGATGAGATATCACTATGTCCAGGACATAGTTCAGAAGAACGTTCTCAACATTTAGAATGTTCTGACGACAGAATATACAGTAGGTACTTTTACCAAGCCACTGTCCCTGACAAAGTTTGCATACTTTCGTGACAAGCTTGGTATAGCTGAGAATGCCTCTCTTGCAGAGAGGGAGTGTTAAATTTAAAGCAGCTGCAAGAGCCATTCTTCGGGAGGATGGCAAAGACCCTAGCCGAGATCTAGGGCCCCCAAGTGCACCCCTGGGGTTTCTTGGTCTGGGACCAAAAATTCGGTGCAATGGAAAAAGACGCTTGTAAGGGCCCCCAATATATGACAGGGGTTCTTGGTCTGGTACCAAGCAGTTAAAGCCCCTTGATATGTCTAGGGCCCCTGGAAATGTCCAGGGTACCCATGCCTAGGGCATGGGTTGATCCTTGGTCTTGTACCTTGGTGGATAAGACCCCTGAGAGGGCCCCCGGTCTCAAGGCACCCTCGGGCTCTCTTTGGTCTCAAATCCGTACCGGGTGCAATGGAAAAAAGACGCCTGTGGCAATTCCCAATATATGACAGGGTTCCTTTGGTCCGGTACCATGCTTAAAGCCCTTGATATGTTCCTAGGGGCCCCGAACTAGTACCCATGCCTAGGGGTTGGGTTGATCCTTGGTTCTAGCCTTGCGGATAAGACCCCTCGAGGGCCCCCAATAGATGAATAGGGTTCTTAGTTTGGGACCGCGCTAAAGACCCTCAGAGGGCCCCCTAGTAGATGACTAGGGTTCTTGGTGTGGGACCAAGCAAGAAGACCCCGAGGGCCCCCAGTATATGATCAGGGTTCTTGGTCATGACCAAGTAGTTAAAGTCCCCGATACATATATATAGGCCCCCTGAAATGTTCAGGTGGTACCTACAGTTCAAATGTCCAGGGTACCCATGCCTGGGGCATGGGTTGATCCTTGGTCTTATACCTTGGTGGATAAGACCCCAGAGATGTTCTGGGGCCACCTGGTCCTTGATCAGGTGTTTATTGGTATATGTCCTCCCTGAAGGTGGACATGAACACATGAGGGATGTATCCCATTTGCAATGATGATAAAATTAAACAGGGTCACCTTGAGAATGAATGGACAAAGTATTGCCACCCAGTCACCCTTGTCAAACCCCCTTCACCCTTGCTTGTGTTTATTTGGGTTTTGTTTATTTGACTTTAGGGGTTATTAATTAAATGTTTATATTATAACATATTTAATTAATATTTATATTAATTAAATGTGTTAATTTTTAATTATCATTTTTATCATACCCCTAGCCTAACCCTTAGCCTAAACTATAAAAGGAGATGTACCCCTCCTCTTTCATACACACATTCCATTGTGCTATTATGCTATCCTCCTAAAGTGAGCAGATCTCCTCTATCTGCTGCGACCTCCTCTTTGCACTGTTGCTGGAGGTTATCTTGTGTGGCAGCTCGGCCCTTGAGATTTTTTCTATCTGTGGCAGATCGGCCCTCTTTGAGGCTATTTGTTGTGGTATGGATCGCCCCCCTTTGAGGCTATCTGTTGTGGTGTGGATCGGCCCCCTTTGAGGATATTTGTTATGGAGTAGATCAGCCCCTTGAGGCTCCTGTTGTGATGGATTGGCCCTATTTCCTCTTGGCTAGAGTAGATCGGCCCCTTGAGGGTCTAGTTGTGATGGCTTAGCCCTTGAGGCTCCGTCCTGTGGTGGTTCGTCCCTCCTACCAGCCAACGTTTGTGGCTAGCTGTTGTTACCATCCTTGTGTGGATCCATTGTTGCAAATTCTGATGTGTATTGTTGTGTGTTGAGGAGTGTGCCTGCTGTTCTCTCCTACAGCAAGTCTAAAACTCTCCAGAAGTTGTCTTCACCTTTACTGTGCAAGACGTGGCCTATTTTGCCTCAGATCTGTTCCTCAAATGTTCCATGGCCCCTCTCTCTAGCAGATCTGTCCCTGTCTTCTTGAGCCACATCCTATAGGTTGTTTATCATAGTTGTACCCCTTGGCACAAGGGTTCTTGCTTGCTCGAAAGTTCTGTGTGTTTGAGGGTTTAATCATAGATTTTTTGGTGTGGTGTTTGTGTGGCTCTTACTCCTTGGTGGCAATAAAGTCAATTCTTCTCTTGGAAAAATATCTAACCTATATGGTGGATCTATGATCCTGAAGTTTGTCTGAGCATAATTACAAATGGTATCTCATCTCTTATGTGTGATTGTATCTCCTTCATGGTAAGTCTTCAAGGGATGTGATTTTTTGTTCTGTTCATTGGCCATATTCTTTATTTAATTTGAAATTTAATATGCTTGAGATCTGTTCCAATCTCATCTAGATCTGATGTATATCTGATCCATAGAGATCAGTTTGTGTTTTTGGCATGTATAAGATCTATATCAGTTTTAGTTTAGATCTAGATACTGATCTACTTTGTCTTCTGTTCAGATCAGAAAGAGTGTTGGATTTACACTCTCAGAAATTTATTGTCTCCTTGCTATGTGTTCAGTAGTGTTGTACTATTCTAAAATGAGACTTAGTTGTTATACTAACTGAAAATAAAAAGGGACAGTTTTGCTCTGTTTTATTTCTCAACTTCTAACAGATCCTATTGTTGCAATTGGAAATTACAAGTTTTCTTATGATGTGTTGAACAACTTTTATTCCTGTGGCATTTTCTTTCTAGCTTAGATCCATAATCAAGAGGTATTGGATTCTGGTATGGATCGTTGGACTATTACTGAAGATATTCCTATGCAGGGTATGATTAAACAACCAATTCAAAAGGATTTAAAATATGATGCATCCTCATGTATACTCAAATCAAGAACCAATTCAAACCCATAGAATGATCTAGGTGAATATTAGTAGCCACCCACATCTTCCACCGACTGAACATGGTTCTCCCTCTTGGCAATTTTGTTACAATTCTATGGGATTTTCTTGGATTTTCTGGGTCCTAAACTTTCAGGGTCGTTTTGAGGCCCTAAATGATGTCTTATATAAAGGTTCAAGGGCTTTGGTTAACCTTTGGAAAACCCAATCCATGTTGTAATATTTTAGTCCTCAAATAGATATTCCCAATGAGCTACTGTGCATGCCAAATGGAGATTGTATACGGAATTTGCACCCGCAAAAAGTTGTTGTAGAAACTCACACAAAAAAATACATTATGGCATTTCAAAAACACCTTTTGGGGCTTCACCTCCGACGGTTAGGGTTTAGTACCTTTAGGGTTCTTTCATTCTATTAAAATTCCATCCTTTCAACCTCTTGTATTAGCCTTTATGAATTATCATATCTGGCATATCTTTCTCTTTAGAGATAAGTTACCGCCATTCTAGCATGTTTGTATTCCACAATATTATGATATTTTATTCCTTAATATAATTTGGGTTTTCACTATATTTCTTTGCTCTCTCCTATATTGTGATTCATTTCATTCCCTATACAATGTATATGATATAATCAAACAGAGACAAAAATAATGCCACCAAGAAAGAATATTCAACTAAAGAGAATCATATTTATTATGCTTCAAGGATAAAAAAAATTAAGGGGGCATCGATGCAATAAATATAATAATAATAATAATAATAATAAATATAATTCTTACTTTAATGAAAGGTCAAGGGCCACATACCCCTTCACATGGTGACCAATTAATGCATATAAATATACCATCACAAGGCTCTTTGTAACATCAAAACATTACTCAATAATATATATATATATATATATATAGAGAGAGAGAGAGAGAGAGAGAGAGAGAGAGAGAGAGAGGTACTTTTTCAATCTCAATAATAAACAATGATTGTTTATTACACTTATGTTTCTTATTGACTTCTTCATGGACTACATACATGGAGGTTTTGGTTTCTTGCTTTGGAGGAAAATACATTTAGAGGAGGAGTGTTGGGCATCTTGAAGGAAGGCATTGAGCCCTAGATAACATGGTGACACTTGGTTGCATGCATTGAGCCTTGTACTTGAATTGAGGATGCTTGGATTAATGACTGATCATGCAGGTGTGGTGGATTGGGAGCTACAAATGGCTTGGGGGGAAGCATTACAACATTGGAAATATCTAGGAGTGTTGGACATTCTTTATGGAGTGTTCATCTTGGAATGCTTTCTTTTTGGACATGTATGTCTTGGAGCTTGACAAGTGTCTCTTAGAGTTGGGATGCTTTACATGTGGGCCTATATATTGTTTAGTTAGGTTTCGTCTTGTGGATAAAATCCACTTTGTTATTGTTATCCACTCTTTCCTTCCATATAAGTAAAGGGAGGAGAGATTGATTTTAATCATTCATTCACTAAACATTTGTATTTGAGATATGCAATTTAGAACAAATTAGTTTCTTTCATTGTGTTTTATTTCTTTGTATTTAGTGTTATGGTCATTAAGGAGAGTCAAGAAGAAAACTAGGGATGGGGTTTTTCTTAGGAATATAAGGAAGCAAGGGTTAGTGAGAAACCCTAGAGTTATTTTTGGCTACCTTGTGTATTGGGTTGAAAAGAAGTGAAATGTCCGTGAACCAAAATTTCTACATAAAATACATGAGAAAAAAAAAATTCTAAGCATGAGAAAAAGACACTTAACAAAGATTTTGATTGAATAGAGATTCCCGATGGGTTGTTTATTACTCCTATGTTTAGGGCATCCATAATCACCTTTGGGCACTTATTTGGACTTGATTGTAGTGATGTGCCTAAATGACGTATTTGATTTTTTCAATTATTGGGAAGAATACTTGAACCAATTGGATATGGTATTGGACACATTGAGGAAGCACAAGAAAAGAATGTAAACCTAAAGTGCGAGTTTAGAAAGAAGACCAAGAAAAGAATGTAAACCTAAAGTGCAAGTTTAGAAAGAAGACCATTGTGTATCTAGTCTTTGTAATTGGTAGGAATGAGCTAAGATACACCCTGAGAAGTTTAGAAGCATAATGGAGTGTCCGACTCGAAATAAGCTCACTGAATTGTTGATGGTTGTAGCAAGCTAAGTTTGTGCAAAGTTCTGTGGCATTGCAAGATCTCTTCACACTCTTGCCCTACAAAAAGTGCGTAACAATGGACTCAAGACAGGAGCAGGGCATTTGGAAAACAAAAATAGAAAATATGCAATACTCAAGTGTTTGTTTTTCCAAATCCTCAAATTTAATTTGAGGTGAGAGCGGATGCTTCAAGACATCGCATGGGGTCCATGATGGTAAAAGGCAGACTGGTGGCATGTCATCACAGACTTTCTTGGGAGTCATTCGAAACAACACATCAGTTTGCAACAGTCAACATTTCGAATATTTTTTTTTTAAAGCCACACAGAGATGCACGCAAATGAAAGAGCTATGATAGATATAAATTTGTGAGCAGAGAATTGTTCAGTCAGAAGGCAGAAACATTAAATTTCGTCATTGATGCTGTGAACTCTGACCAATATGAATATGTCATAATTGTTTGAGAAAATTGAAAATATGAAATCCATCAAGAATCTTATCCCTTAAAATTACTGCTCTGTAACAATTGTGTTTCCCGTGAAGATTTTTTCTACATAGAAGTATGGTAAGCCTATCATCTTGGGTCTTTTTTATGTTGCAGCTATAGCACTTCAAATCATGGTCGAGGACAGTTCAAAATGCATTATCGGGCAATTCATGCCATTTCCAGAGCAAGTGAAGATCGCATGTTCTCAATTCTGCCCTATTATCTCATCATTCATGTTAACTTAATAAAGACGTGTTTAAGGATATGACCCAAATCATTAAATCAGCTTGAGTACAAGAATGTCAGACGATGACAGTTTATTGCAATGCTGCTCAAACATTCAATAAAGCAAATCGTCAAGACATGAGCTGCTAAGGATATGACCTCAATCATTAAATCAGCCTGTATAGAAGCATGTTAGATGATAGTTTATTGCAATGCTGCTCAAACTTAATTATCATTGCATCAAAAATAACTTGGAGCAACATGGCAGCCACAACTTGGACATGAACTCAATCAGTAAATCAGATACAATACAAGCATGTTAAACTTTGGTTCTACGTCATTAATATTGCTCGCACTTATCGATCAAGGAGGGTCATAATTAAATCGGAATATTTATTGTTGACATATTTTTTATTACACAAAAATCGAAATGTTTGTCACTCAAGTACAGGCTGGACTACAGGAGTGACATGGAATTTGGTCGATTGGCTTGGCATTCCTTAAATAAGTTAAATTGGATACACCGATATGTATTTTAAAATTGTTTCTATGACACTCATATAAATAATATAAATACTTAAATACTTCTATTTTGTTGTACATATTTTTCAACATTCTATACATATTATTTTTTAATGTAATATAAACCATATTTTTCCAAAAATAAAAAACCAACAAAATAAAGAGATTCTCACCTGCTGAGGCAGTTCTAGCTTGAATCGTAAGCTGCAATACTCTTTCCCATCCTCACAATCTCCAATTAGCTGGTATTTATATATACAGTACAGAACAACGAATCTTTCAGTTTTAAATATTCGGTAAATTAGGAAATTTAAAATACAATCAATTTTTCATTCTCAAATTTTAAATATTCAGAAAATAAGAAAATTTAAAAATACAATCAATTTTCCATTATCAAAGTTTAAGTATTGAGAAAATTAGAAAATTTAAAAAGAGAATCATTTCCATTATCAAAGTTTAAGTATTGAGAAAATTAGAAAATTTAAAAAGGGAATCATATTATTGGAGGAAATAAATATTCGGAGATTTCATTTTTTTTAAGATTGATTACATAATAAAAAACATTTATTTATGACCTATTTCTTATGAGTTTGAATAATTTATTTTGAATTCATTGTATTAGGTGATATTCACATGGGTAAAGAAGTGAGATTGAGTTTGAATAATCCACTTACTATACATTATAATACCTTATATGAGAAAATCATCCTAGAGATGATACTCACATAAAAAGAAATGGGTAAATAAGTGAGATTGAGTTTGAATAATCCACTTACTATACATTATAATACCTTATATGAGGAAATCATCCTACTGCATGAGATGATACTCACATAAAAAGAAGAAGTGGGATTGACTTTGAATAGTCCACTTAATTCTCATAACTTTCAACATAAAATTAAGTTTGAAAATTTGATATCTCATAGTATTGAATGGATTAAAACCTCTAATTTTACAATAACTATTAGATCTCAATCTATTTTTAAATGATTATCTACTCATCAATTCTATTTTATTGGCCTAAAAGAAGTTTTCATTTTATATGGTTGGCTTGTGTTTCTAGCTATTACTTCATTTTCAAGCACCTTTTGAAGGATCTTCAATTACTTTTTGAAGGTAAGACGGGTATTAGCTAGTATGGTGTCAAGTGATACATAGATTAGGTATATTTTGTAGTTCATAAAATTCATTTATAATATGATTCAATTTGCGGATATAAATTATCTAGACATTGGAGAGGTGTATGAGTAGATGGACAACATTCTAGGCCGAATCAAAGACATTCTTTAACTAAGAGATGTGATTTTGTATAACCATATTCATAAAAACATATTTAAAAAAGTGGGATGAGATAATCTTTGTGTTTCACTCTATGTCTTAGCATATGCCATTAACACCAAAATATTATTCTTTATCTTGGTTTGACCAACTAACACCTAGGGGTGAGGTAAGGATAAAACCACACATAAATCTAGAGTACATGGTTATTTCATGAATGCATTAGACAACTTGATCCATGATAACACCAAGTGTACTCAAGTACAAAGCGAAATTACAAATACATCATTGGAGTATTTTCCTATATGTGTGCAAACAAAGATTGAAATAAGTTGAATTCTATCGAATGGTGAAACATGTGTTGAAATATTGTAGCTTCGAAGAATATTCTACTTATATTTGAGTCATTATTATATAGATAAAATCCCCTTTTGTGGATTAGTCAACATGTATTTGTATGGTGGTATTTGTAAATTCGTCCCCTAGTAATTGTAAAGTGGTCTTAGCCACTTTCATGAGAAGTTGGCTGCATCAAATGAAGAATCACAACCCTAGCGCCACCTCACAACTTGTATTTATATGTGAGGATGGTGTCTCATTTCAACACACACACCACACTAGCTTTGCAGCTATGAAGAAGTGTGCAAGTCTTGGAGGAACTGCTACTGTAGCTATGTGTGACGTCAAGGAGGGTTCTTGGTCTGTGTCTTGATATTTCTTGGTTAAGTGGTGCGCTACTCTTCCTAGTGAAGGAGTAGAGGAGGATATTTTGTTCGCTCTTTGGTATATCTATATTGAGGAAGTTTTTGTTTGTTTTTCTTCCCCATGAGGGTTTCCCAAGATAATCTGTGTGTCTCTATTTTTTTTGTGATTGCCTCTCTTTCAATGATCTTATTTATACAACTATTTTTCTAAATGATTATAATAATGAAAGAAGAACTGTAACTTCTAGTTGTATAAGTAAAACTTCAACATGGTATCAGATCAGGCCTGAAAGAGACCAAGTTATAGTTTATAAGAAGTGGCTAGATTCATCACACCCTGTCCAAGATTTAGTTTTTAGTGTTGGAGTTACTGCAAAATTAGGGTTTATGCATAAACCCTAAGTGTGACATTTTCCTTGTTTAATGAGGATGTTAAGAAAAGTAACCACATCTAGGAGCTTGCCCTAGGAGGGCACATCGAGTCCCTCAATTAGAATTCTGAAATTTGAAGTTTGAAAAATTAGGGTTTCCTTATAAAACCCTAAGTTACAATTGCAGTACCAGTTGCAGTATCAGTTGAAGTTGTAGTATCAGTTGAAGTATTAGTTGCAATTTCAGTATCAAGTTGTAGTTGTATTGTGAGTTCCTTCGTGCTAGTTCCTTCATGCTAGTTGCAACACCAACTGCAATACCAGTTGCAACACCAACTGCAATACCAGTTGCAGTGAAAGCTTTTGTGAAGTGTTGGGACTGATTTTTATTGTCCTAGTGCTCCTTACCCTAACAAATATCCAACTAACCTTAAGTTACAAGTTGAAGAACTGTTACACATTATTTTCGTCATCCCTATGATCGTTAATGATGTAAACCTATCTGTTTCCTTCAGAGGGGTCAGTGGCCTGAGTTCCTAAAGAGAGAAGGGAGAAGAACTTCTCCTGAGAAAAGAAATTGCTTTTTCCTATGTAGAAGGGAGAAGAACTTCCCGTGAGAAAAGAAATTGCTTTTTTCCTATGTAAAACCTTATAAAAGGGAAGTTCGTAGGGTGGGCTATATAGGCAGTGTGTGAGAATGACCAATTCTCGCAGTTGCACTATAGCCAGGGTGCGAGGGTGTCTGCAGGTTGCTATATAGGCGTGGTGCTAGAATGACCTTACTCCTCGCAGTGTTGCACTATAGCCGTGGTGCGGTGAATGCCTGCACGTGGGAAGAATGAGTGTTTTCTTGAATCTTGTAGAAGGAGAAGCTTCTATGGTGAGGTATCCCAAAAATGGTTTTGATTTTACTCATTTTCATGATTTAGTGGATCATCCTAACCTCCCCACCTTTTCATTATCTTTCAACTTATAAAAGGAGAGGAATTCCCATGGAGAAAGTTAGATTGGATGAGCTTTGTGGTTAGCTTGATCTTGGGTTAGCTTTGTTGGTTCTTGGTTGTGGTTCTTTGGTTTAAATTATTAGCTTGATTAGAGTGGTTTTCTTTGAGTTTTTGTTTGTCAAGATAGATTGTGAGTAAAGACGATCCATGGTCTCGTAATCCTTGGAGCAAGAAGTGTGGGGAACGGAGGACAGTTCGAAGGGACCTTACAACATCAAGGTTCGTTGTAAAGTTTCTTTCACCATGATAGCTATTACATAATTAATATGATACAGTGATATATTTCTTTCCCATAAAGTGAGATCTACTTTATTACATAATTCCTTGATCATATGTATAGATTAGCTATTGGATATGTTATTTGCTTTCACTTTGGTTGGTTTGTGTTGTTTTGATCTTGACCGCACAAGAGCACTGGAGTGAAGCAAGGAACAACAGAGTCCAAGTAAGCGATTACAAGGTACATATCTTCTTCTCGCTTCCAATTTAATTCAATAGTTAGATCTAGGGAAAGTGGTATATTCTGTCCTGTTTTGTTCTAGATCCAGGTGGATCTAGGGAGATCGGTTTGTGTCCGCACTCACAGATTTATCCTACAACAAGAACCTTTGAAGTTTTAAAGGTTTGTTATTGCTTGACGTTGCTCCGAGATGGTGCCACTAACCGTCGATACTATCAGAGGTATGTACTTACATATAATTTCGAACACACCTCAACTTTGGTCTAGGTTCTCAACAATACACATGAATCACACAATTTGAACTATTTAGATAAACACAATGATATATCTAACAACTTAGCACAACGAAAAATAGAACAACAATTAGATCATACGAAGTACATAGGAATTTAATTTCCAAATCACTTTTTCTTAAGCTCAGAAGAATGGGATCTCATACCAGGGAACCAGGGATAATGGCTCAATTTTCTTACGCATAAAATACCGAAGAGACAAAAAAGAAAAATACAAGGGTGCACTGCAGAAACCATCCTTGATTTATGTGGCCAAATCTGCTAAGCTAAAATGATTGTAACAGTTGTCAAAGGATACCCAGAAAATGTTGCTAGGGTGGTTGTAACAACTCTTCAATGTTTCCTAGCAAATTGTGGTTGGGTTGGCTGTATAGCCCCAAAGAATTGACTGTAACAACCACTTTTCTTTAATGTTCCGGCACTTAAAATCCTCCAAGACTTCCCTCAATTTGGCGCTTAAGGTACATGCCTACAACATATAGGACCTGAGGTCTACTAACCTTTTTTCTACGTTGGGTGAGGCCCAGAACACCTTCATATTCCCTCTTCCTTGTTTCTGAGCTTCCAAGATACCTCTTCGCTACTATTGAGCCCTCAAAATTGTTGTAGCTTCCTTACTCCTTGCTCGGTCTTCCCTAATCTTGGCTTCCTTCTACTATAAATGAGACATGTAGCCCTCATGACCTCCCTGTCTATTGGAGGTCTGCTACAAGAGGAGATTAGGGATATCCAAAACCCTATAACCAATGGTATTCTCCTCAAAACAGTTAGAGAAAACGCACAAATACTCCACGGATTTGCCTTGTTTTGCTAGCTAGTTCTAGGCCCTAACCCTCCTTTCCAAGATTTCTTCTCAAGAATACCATGTTTCTCTTCATGCAAGTCTGCACAAAAATATGCTTCCTTCTTTACTATAGGTCTTACTCTGACCTATTCCATGCCTCAGCCCTCACACATAACCTCAAAGTGAAAATACACCTTCCATTGTTGTGTGTTTTTCTCTCAACCTAAATTTGAGTTAGAAGCCCCTAAATCATCTTAGGTTCCCTCTCCACAAACTCAATAATAAATCAGATTTATTTAATCGTCAACAAACCCACAAAGCCCATCAACAAGCCCAAAAATCCCCACACTTCACACATGGGATTTTTACAAGGAAAAATCGCAATGTCAGTGTCAAGAATGGATCCTAAATTCCCGACACCTAGGATCATGTCAGAATACCTATCAATGGTACAAAAACATCAACACTCCCTCTTAGCAAGGGAGGTATTCCATCTTCCATCCCCTTGAAGTATCTTCATCTTGCACACTGAAAGTAGCTCTTCCTCCTGCATTGGATCCCCTACCATAGTTGCTTCCTCTTACATAGAAGCAAGTCCTATTATATGACATGGACCCTTCTTGGAAGACACCCTACTCCTAGAAACCTCCCTATTCTCGACATCCTGCATGGATTCCTCAAGCCATGATGTATATTTTAACCTTGTACAATATTTTACTACAAACATATTTTCAATAAAAGAACAGAAAACACACAATTGCAAATACACACATTACATAGAGATTTTTCCCCTAGAAACCCAAACCGAGAAAACCAACATATTCTATATTCATTTACATCATACAGTGTTTGCAATATACATATAGGAGATAGCAGCATCGAAACCCTAATCCACTGACCTGGATTAGTCAAAAACTCTAATTCATTAATAGGAAATAGAAAACCATCGAAGAAAAACCATGTGCCAAAAAAACACCCATAAATGGACACAAAAACTAAGGAATTTTTTTTCCGGGGGAGCTTCCCTCAAACAGCCGCATAGGGGGTCTCCACCCCCCTGCAACCCCTCTTACCTCCCTATGCACCTAGCACAACATAGACACTTAGTCGCGAAATGAATATAACACATATCCAACATTCTCCCACTTGTTGTTTTCTTTGCATACAGGGGGTTATAGGGTTACATCGTCAATAATCCAGGGCAACAATGCCTATATATCCTCTACACCAAGAGAAATTCTAAGTTCTCAAATAGTTTTTTATTTAATTTGAAACATTCTTCAAAGTGTCCACCTTCATAAACAACACCTTCTTTTCTCCAACCATGTCTGTCACAAAGTGATATTGAACCTAGATATTCTTTGTCTTCGAATGATAAGCTGAGTTCTTCGCTAGAAAAATTGCACTCTCACTGTCAAAATATATCCTTATATATTGTTGTACCAACCCAACACCTGAACACAATCTGTGTAACCATACTAGTTCCTTGCTTGCATGAGTGGCTACCATGTATTCAACTTTTGTAGTGCATGGGGGAATGGAAAGCAATGTGAAAAGAATATAATGCATATCCAACACATGACACCTTCTTGACAATCTTGGAATAACCCTCTCTCCCACATGGACCTGAAGGTTGACTTCCTCTGGATGACTGAATATCCCTATGAGCCTGTGGACTCCTTCTGAATTTTGTATCCCTCTGAATTAGAGAAACCTTTTTAACATTGTTCTTCAGTATACGCTTTCATGTTATGCTATATAAATCAGTCTCCCTAACTCTTAGAACCACCCCTACATCTAAGATAGTTCCATTGGGTCAGAGAAGTTCCCTTCCCTTACGAAACAGAACTTCGAACCCCATTCACACAATCGATGAGACTGAGAGCATGTTGTACGTAAGTTATACCACCCAAAGCACATTATGAACTCGCAATAGCCCACCTAACTCCATCTTGGATGGTACAATCTCGACTAATTTCACCACATGTTGACTTTGATCACGAATCCTCACATGTAGATCAAAATCCCATTTATTCAATCTCTCAAACACCTATAGTTTCATGTCATGTTCCTGGTATCCCCATTATCTAATAACTAAGCACCCTCATGAATGGTGCTCTATGGAGGGTGAGAGAGAATAAAAAATTCATCCTCGAATTTGTTATCCAACTCTACCTCCTTGAAATTGGCTGAAGAATTCATCTCATATTTCTTCTCTTTCCCACCCTTCTTCTTATTAGGACACTCGCAAACATAACGACCAAATTCATCTCATGAATAGCATATCAATTTACAAAATTCTTTCATCCCTTTTCTCTTCTTCAACTAACTAGAAATAATATTCTCCTCAAAATTATTGCACTGAAGATATTCATCTGGAATTTTTTCTTGAATGAAGTCATCCCACAACCTATTCCAATCTAGGAGTTTCTTATGTGACACAACTCTGATGAATAACTGCCATTTCTATGAGAATCTCTTAAGTGATTTCCTCACCAACTCTACGTTTTCCATGTTGCCTTCAATAGCTGCAAGCTCATCACAAAATTGTTGAATCCTAGTGAGGTATGATGTCACATTTTATAAACCAGTCATCCTAATCTCCGTGAACCTCTCTATGAGCACCATCTTCCATTTTTCATTCTTGTTCTGAAAAAACACTTTCAGAGCCTCCCACATGTGCCATGTTGTGTTCTTTTTAGTTAGGTGAGGTATCAAATGATCCGTCACCCCATCAAGAATGATCAAATTGGTCTTTGCATCAGAATTGTTGTACTTATACAACTTTGTTCCATCAATTGGCTTAGTGATCCGAGTGTCAAAAAATTCTCATAGATCATTCACCAAAAACACTAACTTAATTATTTCCTTCCATGAGCTATAGTTGGATATCCCATCCAACCGATTTTCAATTCTCAATTTGGAAACCATCTTCACCATTGGAATTTTACCCATAATTCCAAGATACTCAATTTTCAAATATTCTACAACCCCCTCAAGTTTGTCACTTGTGTAAATCTAAGATCCAACTGCATTTTTCAATTCCTTAGCTATGATACCATGCTATATTTTGAACACACCTTAGGTCTGGTGTAGGTTCTCAATAGTACATAAGAATCACATAATCTGAACTCTTAACATAAACAAATTGAGATGTCTAACAACTTAGTACACCAAAAAATAGAAAAACAATTAGATCATATAGAGTACATAGGAATTTAATACCCAAATCACTTGTTCTTAAGTTCAAAACAATGGGATCCCATACCACGGATAATGGCCAAATTTTCTCACACAAGAAATACCAAAGAAAAATACAAGGGTACACTGCAGAGACCCTCCTTGGTTTCTATGCCCATATCTTCTCAGCTAAATTGATTGTACTAACCCTCAAAGGATGCCCCAAAAAGATTACTAGGGTAGTTGTAACAACCCTTTAAATCTTCACATAAAATTGTTGTTGGGTTGGCTCTAACAGTCCCAAAGACTTGATTGTAACAACCCATTTTCTTTGTTATTCCATCCCTTAAAATGCTCCAAGACTTCCCTCAATTCGATGGCTAAGGTACAGGCCTACAACCTACAAGACCTGTGGTTTTCCAACCCTTTTTCTTTATTGATCGATGTTGATTATTGCAGCTATGTGAAACATTCTCCAACTTACAAACCTATGAAATGTGGATCATTGTTGCTATTTGAGTCTCTCTGAAGCTTACAAACGTGAGAGAAATCCTCTAAGAAGGGTATGTCGTTCCTACCTGAGACAGAGTTGGAACGTAGAGATGACCTCCTCCATTCAGAGAGTTGATAAGAAATCCAAATGATTATCCAGTGGGAAAGGCGATTTGTTGAGTTAGACGTGCCTATGATTTACTTGACCATGGGATGGATCCTATGATATGGACATCTAGTTCTTTTGTGTAATGCAGTGAGCCAAAGATATGGACATCCCTATGGATGTTGCCCTAGTGGATGAGCACTAGTGGGTGTATCATATCCCTTGCTATATTTTGCAAGAGTTTGACTTGCATGTAACCCTAATTGTAATGTAAAGGGTACAGGTTGGCCCACCTTAATGTGATTGGTAATTAATGTAAAAGATAATTAATCTGGTTAATATTTATTATAGGCTGGTGAGGTTGGCCCTATTCTTCCAATATAAACTTTTGTTGATAGGTTCAGGTTAGTATAAGTAAAGGTAAATTCCCCATTGAGGAAACACATATTTCATGTGAGTTTGGAAATTTTAGCAAGTACACTTCATTGGGAAAAGTGTGCACCTCTCTTGAGTGCTAGTATTCTACAGTTTGAGCACCCTCTTGTGTGTGATGGTTTATCTTGGTGGTGAAGGTATTTCTCTTGATGAATATGGCAAAGGATTTGGCTAGGTTTTCTTCCCTTGTTGAGAAGGGTTTCCCAGGATACTTCTTGTGATCTTGGTTATGAAATTCATGCTTAACCTAGCTTATGAAAAATCAACATGGTATCAGAGAATAGGTCTTAAAATAACCCATTGCACAAGCATCCACTAAGTCTCCTCTCACCTTTTGCAGAACCATACGATCGTTCTAGGGTTTCCAGAAAAATATGTATGACCCTCCTTTCTAAGGTGTTTCATCCATTAATACTTGAATGCTAGAGATAATTTTGGAATGGGAGAGTATGACCTCCTCCAATGCACCTCCAGAGACTCTTAGAGTGAAATTCTGAGCATTTTGAAATTTTGGCCCTAGGGTTTTGGTAATTTCTACGGAAATTTTAGAATTAGGGTTTCTACAACTCATTGAAGGAGCTCTTCATCTCACTAGTGTTATCCTATATTTCAAAGGCTTATTGTTGGCATTCATAAGTCCAACAAAACCAAAAAGTGCTATCCTAGCCTATCCATTAGGTTTTCTATCCCAGTTGACAAAGGGTTGTGAAGGATCTAAAATTATGATGAACAAAAATATGTTGGAAGATAAGCTTGATTAATTAAACAACTTCAAGTTTATGGAAGACAATACTTCTAAGGAAGACTTATTATGGGTGATACAAAAGGGTTTCACTATGACCACCTCCCTTATGAAGATGTTAGAGGACAAAGATCAACCATGTGCCATTAAGAGAAATCATATCAACACCCTCACATGTGCACTTGCATGTTTATTATTTGTATCATTGGCATGGGGGTAATTGCAGTACGAAGGAACCTTTTGCTGAAGTCTTGGATCCAGAGGGATCTTAGTGCATTCAGAGGAATAACACACTGGAAGTGAAGAATCAAGGTTTGATTGTTGTAATTGCCATTCCTCTAACCTATATTTCTAAAGTTTTCTACATTACAAGTAGGTGTTGTAGGTGTGACAACAATCCTTAAATTGTTTTGATTCTAGAGTTGTACCCATTATTCTCCTTTAGGAGATATTCCTGTTTTGGTTCCTCTTTCTTTCTTGTTCCAGATAGGTTAAGAACAAAGGAATATGCTAATCCTTCATAGGGAGTCACTTGACTTAGAGGGAGTCAAAACTAATTGAGAAAGAGGAAGAATAGAACCATCATTAAGACAACCAATCCAATAATGCATGATCAGAATATTTCTATGATTCCATGGGCAGAAACATGTATGACACAGTATATGTTCAGAACAAGATTCTTCATCAGACTTTGAAAAACATAACTTTTGAAGAAACCTTGACTGGAGTGAAGCTTGAGATTGAACACTTCAAGAAGAAATGATACATTTATGGGATAAAATAGTGAATATCTGAAGACATTCCACATCTACATCCCTGGTCAAAGAAAGATTGAGACAAGAAGAGATGTTTTCCTCAAGGAAGAGATAGCCTTTCAAAGATCCAAATAATCTCAGATGGAGATTGACAGTGAGACAATACCTTCTTCCCCTTCAACATTTGAGAGGGAGACAAACAGTATTCCAGCTGATCTAGTTGCTCAAGTTGATATGTTCATAGATATTGCAGTAGGTCACAAAATACCTACCCAGACTCACTCTGCAAGAGGCAAAGAAACATACAAGCCTCTCAAGGCACATCCCAAGAAAACAAAAGAGAGTTTTGAGCTATCCTTGAGTCAAGAGACACCTCATTGATGATGAGCTTCCTTGTCTTAGAGAGGAAACATGAGAACAAGTATGGAAATATGCCACAATAGAAGAATACCAGTATATATTAAAGAATTATGCATAAGGGAAGTCTGTGGTAACTTCCAAGTGAATCTATAAGATCAAACATGCAGCTGATAGAAGTGTTCAGAAATACAAAATGAGATCTATAGCTAGAATTTTCTCACAAACAGAGGGATTTTTCTACGATGATACACTTGATTCAGTAAACCCAACATACTTCCATTCGTACTACTATCCATGAGTTGGAAACTATATCAGATAGATAAATTCTTGATCAGTTTGGACTTCAGCAAGAGTGTTGCTGATCCAAACCTATATGATTACAGTGTTGATGACGAGAGCCTGACTTTGATGACTTATTCATAAATCCTTGTTGTTGGATACAAGTAATCCTTTAATTATGAATTATATATGAAGAATTTGAGAATGATGCACTACTTCTTGAGACAACAAGTATGATGGAAGACCAATGATATTTTCTCGAGTTAAGGAAAATATACAGTGAAAATATTAAAGAAGTATGACAGAATGTAAAATCCATCATGATTGATTGATGATGAATCAGACAAGACTGATCCACAACTGATTGGATCACTATGTATTTGGATAACACCAGACTTGATTTATGCCATGCAATGAATGTTCTTAGTCATTTCATGATTCAACCAAGATAGAATCACTAGACAACATGAAAACATGTATAAAGATATATATGAGGCACAATTGGATATAGCCTGAGACATGCCTTCAATGTGAACTTATGTTTGAAGGATATGCTGATTCAGATTGAGAAGAAAGTATAGTAAACCGGAAGAGCACATCGGCTTGATGTTCTACCATGAAATTTGCCATGGTTTCCTGATGCAGCAAGAAACAAAACTCTATGATCTTAACTGCACTAGAGACAAAGTATATAGTAGTGAGTGTGCGAAGTAGTGTGGATTCATAAGTTTCTTACAGATTTAATTGACCATGGGATGGATCCTATGATGATAACCAAGAGCCGGGTATAAAGATCCTTGATAACCTAGTGTTTTCTGATGAATCGAAACATGACAAGATGAAATATCATTATATTAGAGATATAATGTAGAGGAAAAATCGTACACATGCAGTACCTTCCTACACATGATCAACTTATAGACATCTTCACCAAAATAACTTGGTGAAGAATGCCTCCCTAGTTGAGAGGGATTATTGATGACTCTAGCCAAGACAAAATTCAAAATACATCCATGTGGGACTTGGCATGATAAAGAATGTCTCCCTAGATGAGAGGGAGTGTTGATGATTGCAACTATGTGAGACATTCTCCAGCTTACAAACCTGTGAGATGTGGATCATTGCAACTATGTGAGTCTTTCTCTATCTTACAAACCTAAGAGAAATCCCCTAAGAAGGGTATGTGGTTCGTATCTGAGATAGAGCTGGGACATAGAGATGAGCTCCTCCATTCAGAGAGTTGAGAATAACTCCAGATGATTATACAGTGGAAAAGGTGATTTGTTGAGTTAGACGTGCCTGTGGTTGAGCACAAGGTGAACGTGTGAAATCCCAAACTGTTGGGTGCATCGTCATATGAACAAAAATGAAGATAATGTATTAGCCTCCTCTGAGAAGAAGAGTTGACGAGAAACTCCAAATGATTCTCTTGTGTGAGGTAGTGGGAAAGAAGATCTGTAGAGTGGACGTGCCTGTGGATGAGCATAGGTGAACGTGTGAAGATCTAGTTCTTCTATGTAATGCAGTGAGCCAGAGATATGCACATCCCTATGGATGTGCCCTTAGTGGATGAACACTAGTGGGTGTATCAGATCCCTTTCTATATTGTTCAAGAGTCAGACTTGTTTGTAACCCTAATTGTAATGTATAGGGTACAGGTCAGCCCTACCTTAATGTGATTGGCAATTAATGTAAAAGATAATTAATCTAGTTAATATTAATTATAGGCTAGTGAGGTCGGCCCTGTTGTGCCAATAGAAACTGTTGTTGATAGGTTCAGGTTAGTATAAGTAAAGGTAAATTCCCCATTGAAGAAACACATCTTTCATGTGAGTTTGGAAATTTCAGCAAGTACACTTCCTTGGGAAAAGTGTGTGCCTCTCTTGGGCGCTATTTTTCTACGGTTTGAGCGCCCTCTTGTGTTATAGGGTTTATCTTGGTGGTGAAGGTCTTTCTCTTGATGAATATGGAAAAGGATTTGACTAGATTTTCTTCCCTTGTTGAGTAGGGTTTCCGAGGATACTTCTTATGTTCTTGTGCATGGTGTTTCTTCTCGTGATCTTGGTTGCTGCAACATTATTGTTTATGGTTAAGTCAGATTCTAAATTGGAATGAACTTCATGCTTAACCTAGCTTATGAAAAAACAACAGTCGAGACCCAGAACACATGCGGCTTTCCTCTTCCTTGCTTCTAAGCCTCCAAGACACCTCTTTCGTGCTGTTGATCCCTCAAAACTACTACGACTACCTTCTTCCTAGTTGCAACTTCCATAATCTTGGCTTCATGCTGTTGTAAATGAGACATGCAGCCCTCACGACATCCATGTGTGTTATAGGTTTGTTACAGGAGGACATTAAGGATCTCCATATCCCTATACCCTGTAGTCTTCTCCTAAAAAAAACCATGGAAAACCCACATATACTACATTGGTCTTCCTTCTTTTTCTTGCTAGGTCTAGGCCCTACTTGGCCCCTCCTTTCCAAGCTTTCTTCCCAAGAATACCCTTTTTCTCTTAATGTAGGTGTGCACAAAAATATGCTTCCTTCTTTACCACAGATCTTACTCAGACCTGTTCCATGCCTCAACCCTCACCGACTCACCTTCACACACAACCTCAACGTGAAAATCCACTTTCATTTGTTGTGTGTTGTTCTCTCACAAAGGTATCCTTTTGTACAAGTTTAAAGTTGAGTTAGAAGCCCTAAATCAACTGAGGCCACCAAAACCTTAACAACAAATTAGATTTGTTTAATCATAAACAATCCCACAAAGCTCATCTAAAACCCACAAAGCCTCTAAATAAGCCCACAAAGGTCCATACTTCACACACAAAAAAAATTAAATTACAAGGAAAAATCGCATCTCCCACATGCTTGACACCTAGGCTCATGTGGGTATACCTCCCAATGCTTAAAAAAAAAAAAAAACATCAACACAAAGTACATACCATATTAAATCTTGTGAATAATTATGTGATCTCTCGTATGAGGTTTGGATAGGACAGAAATCGAGTTTTGAAGCTACATAAAGACTTTTGAGGGCATCCATATTAATGTTTAGACATTTCGTAGCTCTTTAGAGCTCCCATTTGAAGGGATGTTGGAGCAGCAACAAAGATCAAATATTTACGATTAGCATGTTAACACTTGTATTTTTGATAGTGTGAAGGGATGTTGGAGGAATGAAATATTTACAAATAGCATGTTAACACTTGTATTTTTGATAGTATGAAGGGATTATGGAGGAATGACCAACATAAAAAAAATTACCATTGTTAGCACGCTAACATTTGTATGTTAGAGACTATCAAACGTTAACTATGAGCACGTTAAAGTTGCATTATGTGACTATAAGTTCATATTAGACAAATATTAACGTTAGTGATTAGTGATATGTGCCAATGTAACCAAATTGATTTTCAATAATGGTTAGTGACACCAATGCCAAGTTGTTCAGCTATATAACAAGTTTTGTGGTTAAGCTATTATAAAGTATATTATAACAAGTTTGTGATATTATAAAATATATAAGGTTAAAATGAATTGAAATATTTTCTACCATTAATGAATGTAGGGGTATTTATATTTTATTGGTTTTTAGTGGATTAGATGTTGTTTGTATAGATATACATCTTGAGTTGGGTTAATGGTGAAGAATATATGTTTTCTTTTAAAAAAATTACAAATTTAAATCAAGAGAAAATAGGATATGTATACCTCTTTAAGCTTTAACAGACAATTTAGTATTTTACCTAGAAGTAACTTTAAAATTAAAGTATTATTATTATTAACATTTTGTATCATTTTTTTATTATAAAACCTAAATTAATGTTGTGTTATAAAATGATATAAATTATAAAATAATTGTGGCAATAAAGTATTTGTGATAGTCCACAAAAGAAATGAATAGACATATTGTTTACACGTGAAAACACCAAGAACCATTTCAAATGATGAAGACATGAAAATAATTGATTCATTGCTCCACAAGATCGCTCACAGCTTAAATGGTTGGAGTTATTTGATTTGCAATCCTTATGTATAAAATTATATACCTGCGAACCAAGAAAAACACCCTTGGCCTCTCAATAAATCTCCATTAAATGGTTTCGCTGAGGCACTGATCATCACTATTGGAGCCCAGCACCTTTGGATTCTAAATAAATATTAATTAAATGGATTCTATGGTAGATAGTGGGTCTGGTCATCACTATTAAGATGTCCAGGCCCTATGTTTTCAATTGGTAGTTGGTGGTGCTGGTCATCACTATTCAGAAGTCCAGGCTCTAAGTTGTCAATTGGTAGTTGGTGACAGATTGCTCACAATGCAAATGATTGGAGTTATTTGACTTCAAAACTCTGTATATAAAATTATATGCCTCCAATTAAGCAAAACGAGTTTTGGCCTTTGAATAAGGCAGCAGCTACATTAAATGGTGGCAGTGGTGGATAGAGTGATTGGTCATGCAAGTGGGGGTGGGGGATAGACTCATTGGTCATCAATATTGCAACAGTTAGTTTTCAAGTGGTAATTGATAAGAAGCTTTCTACCAAGTGGAGGAGCTAAGAAACATTAGAATGTAGCTTTGATGAATGTAATGGAGACCTAAAAGCTTGAGTAATTTAGTTAATAAAATTTGTAAAAAAATGTTGAAGTTCAATTCTAGGTATTTAATTATTCATTATTTGATTGTTAATGTATTTGGTATACTGAATCAATATTCTATTCACTTCTAAAATTGGAGTGATTTTGTTTTTTTGTTTTTTATTTTGATTTGAATTGTTTTGTTGTATTTTACATATATTTTATTTTTAATTTCACTCAAACATTGACAGACGCTGCAAAGCTAAATAGTGAGCAAGGTACAGGGTACATACCTGAGGAATTGTGTGCTTTAATGTACGGAGCTTTCTTACAAAAGTTTCTAATATATTTCCCTATTTCAGCAGTACAAAAAGATTGAGGGTAATCAACAAAGGATAGATTTAACAGATTAAATAGTTTAATAGGTAAATGATGAAAACAAAATTCTTCACAAAAATCTCACCAGTAAGGCTCGAGCTTTTTCCTTGCTTGTCGTGTCCACACCTCTACTGAAGATTGGTTCAGCCTGCACATTATTGTTCATAATAGCTTAGTGATTCTATTCGACCTCTACAATTTCAAAGTACAAATTGATGATCCCTTTTTTTCTCTCTCTCAATATATACACAGTGGATCTCCTAACTATAAAAAGCGTTCAACAAATCCATTGTCCCTACGAAAACTAATAGGATTGACTTTTGCACTTGATCATACCAAATTAAGCATCAGTCGCGCAGAAGTTGTCTGTGTGCTAAATGCCAGCGACGAGTCGTACATATTTCTCGAAAATAAGTTTATAATTTGGGATAACTGCACAAGACAAGCTCGATTGTATTAGTGCAGAAAACCTGTGTGAAGAATAAATTTATGTGCAATAACTGTAACTAAGGGGCAAAAAGAAAGAGAGAAGACGCAACTATATTACAGCTAACGCTGGAATAAGTTTTGAATATGCAGACGATAGCATCTTGGACAAGGAAAAATCTTGTACGTAATTTATCCCAACTTATGAAGGTAGAACTTTCTCTTGGCTCAAAGTTGCACTTACGTTAACAATTAAGGATGTGCTACATTAAGAAAGGTGCCATTTCCATTGAAAATTGCTACTTTAAACAACCAGAAGAAGAATTTACGGGAAAGAAAGGAAAGAAAAAAATAAGCTACCTGCCCTCACTACACCCACACAAGGGACACGTGATCGGTCTTGGTCAAGAGAACACAAGGAGCATGTAATTGGTTGGCTGGACGAAGTCATATAGACATGAATAGGAGAACCTCTGGCACACGATGGTGATGTGCGGAGCCAAGGGGCACACATGACCTGCCTGCCCTTCTTGCACACACGACATGAGCAAGAAGGCATCGTGGAAGATAAACAAGAAGTCAAGTGGGTTGCGAAGACGTGGAATACAAGTAACCAAGAGTGTGACGCACAAGGGAAGTTTGGTGAAATATTATATTTGTTGCAAATATAAACAACATTTTTCAAGTTTAAAGAGTTAGCTCAATTGGTTGTTGAGAAGTTATTAAAATTTTGGATAGTTTTGTGCTAGCAGGTGGTTATTTCAAATCTACATGGATGAGGTGCACTAGTCTACATTGACTATTTTACCAATCAAATACTCATACATTCTTCAACTTCCAAACCAACTCATTTTTAAAATAATTAAAGTGGATTTAAGAAATTTAAATAATGTCAATATAAAGACACAATATATACAAACCTCTTTTGTTTATAAAATTGCTATAATGACACACAATAATAAATATCAATAATAAATATAATTAAATTGAAATCTAATGAAGTGAATAATTTAACCTGATTAAACGAAATCTCCATTCGAACTTGATGAATAAGCTTTACAAGAGTACTATATGCCAAAGGTCTTAATGTTTGAAAGCATGCTCTGCYAGTACCGACTAAAACCCTGGAAAAAAAAATTTAGAGTAAGTATTGTAATCACCTTGTCTACAAAAAAATTTAACCAATTTAGACCAATACAAAATTCTAAATGAACTACCCAATACAAAATTCTAGATGAACTACCAACATGAATTCTAGATGATCTACCTACTAACTTAAAGAACTTATCATCATTGCATGGCTCATTGGTCATTGCTAATCAGATGCTTACTTAATACGAATCAAGCATTTAGAGTATTGTCAAACACCTTTAAATCCCTTTATAAGGAATTTCCAATAAGAAGGATTGTCTTTTAAAATTATAATTATATTTGTTATTTTATTATGTAAAACTTTTAATGCATTTATAAGGAATTTCCAATAMGGAGGATTGTCTTTTCAAATTATAATTATATTTATTATTTTATTATGTAAAAATGAGTCATGAGAAATGTGAAAAATAATGATAATCAATTACTACTTTGTAAAAAGGAAAATACCATTAAACAATTTCAAGAATTATGATTATTTGTTAAAACATATAATGATACCAACCTCTAAGTCCATGTGTAAGAAAATAAGGGCAATTTTTAAACAATGCTGCATGGTAGCATATATTTGTCGTTATGCAGGTATAATAAAATAATATAATGATTATTTGATACAGTGTTGCGGCGAGTATGACTTTACTGACTTTGGCTAAATATAGAGAATTGTGTAGCATATAAAATAGTATTCTGAAATTTTGTGGACATGACATTTTGGCGGGATATGCATCTAAAGTATTAGTAATGGTAAAATTGTGTTGTAGTTTGGAATGGAGGAGTAACCTTACTAATCTCATAACACTAGAGTATGATTTATCTGGCATATTATGCCTCAAAAATGCCGAATTGACTATGACGTATGGATTTGCTTCTTTGTTGTTGCACCCTGGTTTATGTTCCTACAAATTCTAATTATACTGATACTTTCTTACCGTTGTGAGAGAAGAAGTGTTATGATGAAAACATGTAAGAAAAGTTCACCGCGATCATAATGGAACACAAATTTATCATGATTTTAACTGTTATTTATTAATAAACATTGTAAGATCCTATACAATATAGCTACAATTTTAGTGGGCATATTAAATAACCCAACCATGAACATATTTTTTAAGAGGCACGTCAGAGGAACCCTAGAGCCTCAAATTGAACAACTAGAGACGAAAAACCCATCGAGCAAATCTAAATTACTCGTTTGATAGACCTCACAACACAACTATAAACCAGTTACATAGCCAGGGATTAGAGAGCTCGCAACTATAAACCATTATAAATTCATGGGTTAAATTAAATGGAAAAAGTCAAAACAAAGATACATTGAGATTCAATACCTGGACTCATAGAATTGCAACCTCGTTGTTAACCCTGCAACGCGAATCGACTGAAGAAGTTGGAAGGGATTGAGTGGTTTATGCAAGGTAGAGTTCTCAAACCCTCGGTTTTGTTTATAGATTTCAAAATATTTTATATTTTATTTTATTTGGGAGGACGACATTTGTCCCTCTCGAGGGTTTAGGTGGCACAATATGTTTAATTCACACATGCGGGGATAGTTAAGATGGTGATAAAGATCTTTGAAGGAAAAATAATTGTTGAATATAACTATGTGATAATGAAGGGTGGTCCAATAAATCAATCCAATAACACTAGGCCACCAGACACACACTTAATATGTTTTGATTATGACATTAAAGAGAAAACTTACTCTAGAGTTGTTTTTCATTTCTACCCTTCTTACAACGTAGAGTTTCTTTGTGACAGGTTTTAGTTCCAAAGTCCTTGAAACATATTGAATTTGGTGTCCTTGAGGAGAAATTGTTGCTACCACAGATTGCCTTTCTTTGCAGGCAATGTATCTTATAGCTATAACATGTATTTTTATGTTCTTTTAGCTAAAACCAGAAAAGAGACCAGGGCTCTACTACAAGAGAAAAGCCTAGTGTTGGCGAAAACGTTATCAAAAAAGTGGAAGGATCGGAAGGATCCTTCTAGTAGAGAAGTGATGTCTCCACCAAGCAACCATAAGAGATGACAGAAATAGTGTTTTAAGAGATGCTAGAAACAATATTTTTCTCCATAGCCATGATGAGAATGGTTCAAAATAGAAAATATGGGCTTGGTGGTACCATTGATCCATTAGAAACTATAGGAACCGAGTGAGAGCTTGTTCCATCATCCAACCTAGTTGCAACCATCCTCAACATCATCTCCCAAGGTAGCAATAGAAATAACACTACACAAGCCAAGTGAGAACTTAATCCAACATCCAACCTAGTTGCAACCATCATCAGCATCATCTTCGAATGTGGAAATAGAAATAACACTACACAATTGGCATATTTAATAGATACATAACATTTTTAACATTATTTTTTACTGTAATTTTAAATTTTAAAATAGTATTACCTAGTCAGTTTGCCTGCCTTATGGACTGTCTTTTTTTTTCCATGAAAACATATGAGGGCTGGAAGTTTCTTTCGGAGTTCAAGGTGGAGGAAGTTCATGATGTTTTCGCCGAATGATACCCACAATGGAGTGAACCCCCATATAAATAGACAGAGTATAACGCCAACAAAGGGGAGTGGCACGATGAACCATCCCACTTTGATCGAGCTAGACAGAATTTGATATAGACAGAATACTTTGATCTGTCAGTGAACGTTACTTCGATTTGGAGCTGCTACTACTTTTTCTCTCTGAACCAGGTCTATTCGAACAGGGGCTAGGTATCGATCCTAAACTGTCTCTATCTTTGTTGGCACATTTTCAGGTGAAAGGTCAACTTCAACCACAAAAAATGGGACTGAAACTACTACGACTAGCACATTCACTGAAATTGGAGAAACTAGATTTGCGTCGCTGGTGAATATGGAACAGAGCGAAGGTAAGTTGGTCCTGCAATGTAATATGGGTCAATGTTGGAGTCAGCTCGGTGAAGGACGAAGGACATGCACTCATGGTTGTTCTTTCAAAACCCAGATGAAGAGAAGAAAGAAAAAAGTTTCTGAAGAGTGATGATGCAGAGCTCTCGACCTCTCTAAAAATTTAGAAAATCAAGGATGAAGGACATGCACTCACAATTGTTCTTTCAAAACCTAAATGTAGAGATAACGGATTTTCAAAACGATGCAAAGAATGAAGCACAACATATGTAGAGAAGGAAGTAGTTACTACTCTACTAATAGGCACTCTAAATGGTGAGAGTGCATTCGCATTTGAGGCAGAGAAAGAAATTGCATGTTATAACCATGTCCAGCATGTGATAAATTGTGAAGTAAAGAGAAATGCATAGAGAAAAGAATAGAACAATATATTGGAATGTATGAAGAAATACTGAAGAGGTTACATACACCGTACAATGTAATGGGAGATGGCTGAGCTAAATAGGCTCAAGCAAGACAAAAATAGAAAGTACAACTGTCCAGTACAACTGGCAGTGTACAGTCAGACTGTTGAGGTTACATTATATTTAACACTCCNTACAAAGCCACTAGGAAAGTCAGTTTTTGATTTTCAGAGACAACACTTAGGCATAATCAGTGCTGATGATTGTAACTGTTGAGTTTAAGAGGGAGTGTTAAATATAATGTAACCTCAATAGTCTGACTATACACTGCCAGCTGTCCTGGCCAGCTGTACTTTCTATTCTTGTTTTGCTTGAGCCTATTTAGCTCAGCTATTTCCCTTTCCATTGTACTTCTACAGAACTTCTTCATTATGTACTATTCTTCTTACATTCTAATATACTATTTTCTGTTCTATTCTTTCTCTCTATATTTCTTGCTTCACAATTTATCAGTAATAAGATCTCTTCATAGCAAAAAAGATGTTAAAACAAAATTCATAGCAAAAAAAATATTAAACGAAATGCCAGGATATAGAAAACAACCTATACAAACCTCAATCGCAATTATCAGAGATTATCATTAATGGATTCCACTATATGCTCTTCACATCCCATTTGATTTGCATGAAAAATCTGAATGTAAACATTCTGATATTAATAAAGAAACAACTATAACAAAAATTACCCTGAAGAAAACGCATGAGATAATATTTCAATACAGTTAAGATGAAGAACTTGAGAATCAATTAATTTTCATGAATACATTAAGGATAGATTTAAAGATAACCATTCCACATTCCAATATTCATGAAAAAATTACAAGGTTGCGGACAGATACTTGTACAATAATTACAGAAATAAAACGCAACATAAAGAAAAAAAATTAATATTCCCGACAAATATTCATATAATAATTACATAAATGAAAAACAATCGTAATGATATCATGTAGCTTGCTACAAAGATTGAAACTTTTATTGCAGTATTTACATCATTGAAACTAAAAATGGAAAGAACCAAAAAAACACTACTGACAAATATCTATTCAATAATTACATCAGTGAAAAACAATGCTATCATGGAGCTTAATCAGAGAGTGCGTTGAGGTCTGCAACTTTCACTGAAGCATATACAGTATTGAAAATAAAAACAGAAACACTGAATTTATTTACTGCAGCAAATACATTACGAAAACAAAATAGGGAAACACTGAATTACTTTACAAGCTTAGTAAACACGGTGTATAGATGATCTATTCAAGAATTTCAGAGCCTGAAAACTTCCATCTTACGAAAGCTTATTGGGAAAATAATTTTTTAATAAAATAGAGCAATGATAACTTCCATCTAAAAATCCCAACCACATTCACTTATGTATAGAAAGCAGAGAGAACCATATGACGAATGGCGGAATCTTTATATTAAACGAGAACGACATTGCAAAGTCGTCCATCCAACACAAACATATACTTACATTCCTTCTATAAGTTGTAGTCAGCAAGGGTACGACCGTCCTCAAGATGCTTTCCTGCGAAGAACAGACACTACTAATTGATAAATTGTGAAGAGAGAAATGCAGAGAGAAAAAGATAGAACATAAAATAGTATATTCAAAATGTATTGAGAAGAGTACAATAACGAAGTTGTGAAGAGATTCCAATGTAATGGGAAATGGCTTAGCTAAATATGCTCAAGCAAGACAAAAATAGAAAGTACAACTGTCCAGTACAACTGGCAGTGTATAGTCAGACTGTTGAGGTTACATTATATTTAACACTCCCTCTTAAACTCAACAGTTACAATCATCAGCACTGACTATGCCTAAGTGTTGTCTCTAAAAATAAAAAACGGATTTTCCTAGTGGCTTTGTAAAGATGTAACGACCTTGATTATTAAGAATAATTAATTTAATAATGTAATCCTAAAAGATTAGCT
>SNQJ01S0017900.1:137689-168229 GCA_010110895.2 Picea sitchensis | reverse complement strand
GCGATTTTGACGAGATGACATCAGCTGGGCCCCACGACGGAGTTTACCTCCTGTCGGGATTTCGGACTTCAGAGTTCTGAAGTGCTCGTGTTTCTTGTCCTCAGGATTCGCGAAACGCCGAATCCTGATGTGCCGATGGCCCTTTCCTTTTCGGGACTTTACCTGAGTCCTCGGATTTACGCCACGTGTCCTTGAAATATGGACGGTCCTGATTCAACCTTGATATATCGCGACTTGCGATGCTCTGTTGACACAATTTCTGTGTCAACTTGAAACCCCGAATGTCGAAACGTCGACGATTTCCTCGATGTCCGCCACGTGTCCGATCAAATGGGCGGCTGAGACTTTATCTCTATTTCGCGTATCGCGATTTCGCGACTTGCGAAGTCCTGTTGCGATGGTCTTTCAAAACCGTGAACTCCGAAATGTCGATTTAACGACTCTCGGATCTGCTACCACCTGTCCTCTAAGATGGACGGCTGTAATCTTTTCAGGATTTCACGATATCGCGTATCGGAGTTTTTGGAGTGCAATTGCCTTTGCGCGTCCAACTCCCGATTACCGATTTTGCGATGTGATAAGATCGATGGTTCACGATCTTTCTTGATCCAACGGTCCAGAATGACTCGTGGTTTCGCGATTCGCGAATTCTCACGACATGTCTTCTGACCTTTACACCTGCGAGTCACGAAATGTAGGGATCTCGCCACGTGTGTCTTGATGGATGGTCCAGATGATGTCGGGACTTCTCAAGTCAAAAATTCTCCTGTGCGCTCCAGAGGATTAAACCTTGTGCACCTTCTCGCTAATCCAACGACTGTCGGTCCTTTGTGCAAGATCTGATGGCTGAAATGCTTTCGCCTTTTCCGCTCTCTCCTCGTCCCTTCTGAACTAGTTTCCCGCTGTGGATTCGTTCGCAGGACGACTCTTATGGACGCAATGGTTGTTCTTTGTGCCTGAGATGCGTTCTTTACTCCTGTGGAAGAAATATTCGTGAATCTTTCAAAGGTTTGAAAGAATTTCACGAGTTCTTTGTTCACTGCTAAAATCTTTGACATATTTGAGCGAATTTCATAACAACTTTAAACGATGTTGCCTTCTGTAGCAATCTTTAACGATTTTGAACGTATTCTTCGAGTTCTTTAAACGATCTTCCGTTATGCAGCTCTTCTTCGTGAATCTTTGATGATTCTTGAAAAATTACAAGAATCTTTACTGTTTCTTCTTCTGCATTCTCTTCGTCCTGGATCTTTCAAGCATTGTATGCTATGCTTCCTCTACAAGCTTCTTACGTTGATCTTTTGAATGTAAGATGGACTGCTTCCTCGTGGAAGTTTCCTGCGAGGTTCTTTCGAGAGTATGACGGACGGCTCTCCAAACCTTGTGAAAGAGACTATGTCGCGTGCTCTCAAGATCCATGAAGCTCTGCGCTATGAGGATCGTGTTTCTCTCCAGACTGTGTGAAGAGGCTTACTGCTAAAGCTCTGATACCATGATAAATTGTGAAGCAAAGAGAAATGCAGAGAGAAAAGAATAGAACAGTATATTGGAATCTATGAAGAAATACTGAAGAGGTTACATACACCATACAATGTAATGGGAGATGGCTGAGCTAAATAGGCTCAAGCAAGACAAAAATAGAAAGTACAACTATCCAGTATAGTTGGCAGCGTACAGTCAGACTGTTGAGGTTACATTATATTTAACAGCATGGAGGCCGCCACATTTCCATTCAACAAGCGACCACGACATTGTCAGTCAAACAACGACCACGACAACCAGGCTGTCAGGGAAATTGAAAATCAATGTAAACTCATAATATAAATATCGCATTGAAAAACAAATATTTATTGTTTACAAGTAATGCTAGACTTTATTTCCAGCATTACTCAGTTGGAGAAAAATTACCAAGCAAACCTATGCTTTAAACTAAGATTTAGGTGAAAATTTCGGATGGCTCTGCAATAACACAAGGTCATTTGAACTATCAATCAAACATCAGAAAAAATGCTCTAAACTAATTAAAATAAATAAATAAAATGAGTTTGTAATGTTATACTTTTGATAAAACTCAAATGTTTTTGATTCAAACTTTAACTAATCGTTGATCAACAACCTAGCGATCACTATATATCATGCCTAGATGGCAGGTATAATAAGATACAAAATCATGAGAAATAAAGACAATGCTTTCTTTTATATATATATATATTCGGTTGATTTAAAATTCAATTTTTTTTTTTTAATTTTAAAATTTAATGATATAAATTCTTTATAATTATAAAGTATACCATCATTATTTATGAATATATATATATATATTAAATATTTCAACTATCATTCCTAAGTTTACTTATTACAATGAGCCATAAACCAAATACACTATCATAAACCATCCCTTGATGCTTACTAGTTTGTAAAGTATAAAAAGTTGAGAATACCATGGCATATTCAAAATCTTTCCTTAGACAACTCGATGCAGTTCTATTGAATAGAAGGATATTATGTGTACTTTGGGTTACAATTATAAATTATACGATCATCATTTATCAAAATAATAATTTTGTTTAGAAAATATCGCGACGATCATTCCTAAGTTTACTTATTACAATGAACCACGAACCAAATACACTATCATAAACCATCCATTGACGCTTACTATTTTGTAAAGTATAAAAAATATAGAATAACATGAGATTGTCAAAAAAAAATCCTAGACAATTGGATGCATTTCTATTTAATAGATGCATATTATGAGTACTTTGGGCTCCTTGGAGAGAGCATAGAATATGAATTGTATGAGATTCTCAATGACCTTCCACAACCTACAATTAAACACCAATTCGATATTTTATGGCAATATGGGTTTGTGTTTCTATTTCGGTAGTGAATATTTATAGAAACACTATAAAATAAAGTTATCAAAATCAGAAAAGGCCAAGAATTGGTGAGACCTTTTTTGGGAAGGGTTTCATATAACATCGTGAATGTTTTCTCTTTCTAGTTTTCTTTATTTTATTTTTAGAGAACATGTGAATGCGAATTTGTTGGCGTCTAACGTTTTTGGTAAATATCGTGCACGTGTGATATAAAAAAGTTGTGGGCATGGGGTTTATTTCATTTTCGCATTTTCTTGAACCATAAACAAATGCAGTTACACCATTCACAAGTGTTGCAATAACCAATATCACAAGAAGAAGTACCATGCACAAGAACACAAGAAATATTTTGGGAAACCCTTCTATTCAAGGGAAGAAAACCCAACAATTCTTTGCTATATTCTCGAGAGAAGAACCCCCAACCATAAAACCCTAATGCACACAAGAGGGTGCTCTACAACCTTGAAACTTGCGCCCAAGAGAGGTGCGCACTTCAGCCCTAAAATGTACTTGCTGAAATTTCCAAATGACAAGTGACAAGTGTGAGAGTGTGTTTCCTCAATCGGAAAATCACCTCTATTTATACTAGACCAGACACAACAAAAGGTGTGTCTATTGGAAAAATAGAGTTGACCTCAATAACTCAGAAAATAATTAACTATACCAATAAACATTAATTATCGTATACATATGGTGGGGCTGAATTGCACACTTTACATCACAATTGGGGTTACAAGGAAATATTACACTTAGAAAATATAGCAAGGGATCCACACATCCACTAGTGCTCAACCACTAGGGACACGTCCACCTGTGCTCAACCACAGGGACGTCATACTCAACAAAATCATCTAGAGTACCACATCGTCTCAACTCTCACACAGAGGAGAATGATACACCCATCACATGGGCACACCCAACTATTGGGGGATGACTCAACTCTCACATAGAGGAGAACGATACCCCAACCACTTGGGGACGAATCAACTCTCACACATATGAGAATGATGCCCCATCACGTGGGTATTTCCAACACTGGGCTCCCTCTTAGGTCAACTCAACTCAGTTACAGACGAGAACGTATCATGGAGGATGTCTCATGACGCTACAATCATTAACACTCCCTCTCAGCTAGGGAGGCATTCTCCACCAGGCCAAGTCTCTCACGGAAGTACTCAAACTTCGTCCTGGCAAGTGGTTTGGTGAAGATATCTGCAATCTTCTCACGTCTAGGAAGGTATTGCATGTGTACTACTTTCCTCTGCACCATGTCTCTAATATAATGATATTTTATCTTAATGTGTTTCGATTTATCGTGAAATATAGGATTCTCAGAGAGCTTCACACAACTCTAGTTATCACAATGAATAATGGTAGAAACCATCTCATGATCAAATAAATTTTTCAGGATCTTGCGAAGCCACACTCCTTCGCGGACTGCCACACTCAACGCTATATACTCTATGGTACTCAAAGCCACAGAGCTTTGTTTCCCACTACACCAGGAAACCATGGTAGACCCCAAGGTAAAAGAACAAACAAATGTTATCTTTCGATCCACTGTGCTCCCTGCCCAATCTGCATCACCATATCCATGCAATCTCATGTCTACACTGGAGGCATATCTCAGGCCATATCCAATTTTTCCTCAGAGATATCTCAATACATGCTTCGCTACTATCTAGTGAGTCTGTCTGGGATAACTCATGAACTGACTCAGGACATTGACTACATAGCATATATTAGTTCTAGTGTTAACCAGATACATCAATGATCCAATTAGTTGTCGGTATAAATGTGGATCAATCTTGCTTGAATCAGTAGAAGCCTCGTTCATTTTCTTCAAATCCATCACCATCGGTGTAGGCATGGATTTGCAGTCTGTCATACTGAACTTCTTCAATATCTCCACTCTATATTTTCCTTGACTTAGGAAAATATCATCATTACTCTATCATACTTCTAGTCCCAAGAAGTAGTGTATCATACCCAGATCCTTCATCTCAAATTCAGAAGTCAATGCTTGCTTTCATTCAACAATAAGTCTTTCTGAACCAGTGAGGAGTAAGTCATTAACATACAATACCAAGATCAGGAACTCATCACCAACAATGTGATAATATAGGTTTGGATCAACAATAATCTTACTGAAGCCCAAACTCATCAGGAATCCATCCATCTTCTCGTACCAAGTAGGAGGTCCCTACTTTAGTCCTTACATGGCTTTCTTCAACCTGCACACATGATATTTCTCCTCATGTGCCATGAATCCCTCTGGTTTCTCAATGTAAACTTCTTCCTCAATCTCACCATTGAGAAAGGTTGTCTTTACATACATCTAATGTAGTTTCCAACCCACAGATGTGGCTAGTGCAATGATAGTATATATGGAAGTGTATCGGGCTACTGGAGAAAATGTCTCCTCATAATCAATTCCCTCCACCTGTGAGAATCCTCTAGCTACAAATCTTTCTTTGTCTTTCTCGACACTTCCAGCAACTGCATGCATGATCTTCTAGATCCACCTGGAAGTCACTACAGACTTCCCTTTCGGTCTCAGAACGATATGCCACACATCATTCTTCATTATGGATTGATACTCTTCTTCCATGGAATCTTTCCATACCTGCTGACCTGTTTCTTCTCCATGACAAGAATTATCATTATCAATGATGTGGCTCACGTCTGAAAAATAGATCGAAAATATCTTTGGTTTCTTGCTCTCTCAGAATGTGCCTCGAGGAGCTACATGTCCCTCTTCCTCCTGCAGAGTTTGTCGAGCCCAGGAAGGCCTTTTATGGCCTACTGCAATGTCTCTGGGGACATCAACTGGAGAAAACAGATCAACTGGAACAACTGGATCAATGGTTGTCTCCCTCTAAATTGTTGAAGGGGGAGAAGGTATTGTCTCTTCCTTCTTCTCAAATAGTTTGACTCCCTCTGAATTTTGAAGGATAGACATCTTCCTTTTCCTATGTTACTAACCTGGAGGCATCTCATGTCTTCTCGGGTCCTTTATTAACTCTACAGTAAATTGTTGGCCTCCCGTACTAGGATAATAACCAAGATGGCCTCTCGTAGGGATAACAACCAAAATGGCCTCATGTACTAGGATAATAATCAACCAAGAAAATTTGGACTCTCATACCAGGGATAATGTTCCAAGTCATGAGGGCTCCCACACTAGGGATAATACCCTTCGTTATCAAAATCCAAGCAACTATAGGGTAATGATTAAATCAAATAAGGAATGTAATACAAAAATTACCCTAGTCTACAATCATGCTCAATATTGCTTTTGTTTCTCCTAAGAAAGGTGAGAGGAAGAAATCCTCATCTCTCATGTCTTCATCTCTCTGAGGTGGTTCTAGATCAATGTTGGCAGTGGAGGCATATTTTCTTCTTCTCTTCCTGGAAGGAAAATTTCTTGCAAAGTGTCCATACTTGTCACATTTGAAGAACTTGATCTTTGGCTTGTCTTTTCTATGATCATAAACTGACGTTGATGAAGTCTTCTCGCCTTTAAATGTTTGAATTAAGTTTCTTTTATTTCTTCCTCCTTTCTTTGTATGAAAGGCAAGAGCATGATTTTCATCATGAAGGGAGTCTTCTACTCCTCTGAATATACATTTGATTTCCTCTTGGGTACAGTCTATCCATAGACGATCAAAAGTAGGTAGTTCTTCTCTACCATTGATAATTTGAAGAAATGGTTCCCAATGTCTTGGAAGAGCATTGAGAGTGGTCAATACAAGTTCTTTGTTTGATATGATTTCTCCAATGGCACCTAGCTGATCTCTGATCTCTGACATCTTCATGAAGAAGATAGCAACAATGTCACATTTTGTCATCTTGATATTTTGAAGCTGGCCCTTCAATGTAAGGGCTATGAGGGTGTAGTTACTCTCAAACATATTCTTCAATGCTTCATACGTCTCACGATATGTCTTCAAGATGGAAATATTAGGTATGATACGATCTCTCACTGAGTTTATGATTATCTTCCTTGCCTTGATGCCATCTTCCTTTCATTCTTCTTTCTCTTCATCGGTATCTATCTCTGGTAAATATTTTTTTATTACACTCAATAGGTCATTCTCTTCAAGGGTGATCTGAAGTCTTCACTTCCAGTAACTGAAGTTTCTTGATCCATCAAGCCTATCTTCCACCAAGGTTATGTTCCTTATGGTTTGCATATTCTTTCACAAACCCTTAGCAATTAGGCTAGGAAACCTAACGACTAGGCTAGGCTAGAAATATTAGGTTTTGTTGGGATTATGACTACCAACAATAATCCTTTAAAGTCATAAGAACACTGGTAAGATGAAAAATTTCTTCAATGAGTTGCAGAAACCCTAAAACTGAAAATTTCTGGAGAAATTTGTGAAACCCTAGAAACCCTAGGGCCAAAAATCCAAAATTCTCAGAAATGCAATCTAAGAGTTATTGGAGGTGCACTGGAGGAGGATGTACATTCCTATGAAATTTTTAGCCCCAACATTTTAGTGTAAAGTGTTGAAACACTCAAAATGGAGAGGACCGTACAATTTTCTGGAAACCCTAGGAGGGTCATACGGTTCTGCAAAAGAAAGAAGACGATTGCTTGAAGCTTATGCAATGGATTATTCAATACCTAAGCTATGATACCATGTTTATTTTTCATAATTCTAGGCTCAAGCATTGGGTTTATTTCATTTTATCATTTACTTGAGCCATAAACAAATGCAGTTACACCATTCACATGTATTGCAATAACCAAGATCACAAGAAGAAGTGTCATCCACAAGAACACAAGAGATATACTGGGAAACCCTTCTACTCAAGGGAAGAAAACCCAAAAATCCTTTCTTATATTCTCAAGAGAAGATCCCCCAACCATAAAACCCTAATGCACACAAGAGGGTTCTCTACAACCTTTAAACTTGCACCAAGAGAGGTGTGCACTTCATCCCTAAAATGTACCTACTGAAATTTCCAAATGACAAGTGACAAGTGAGAGAGTGTGTTTGATCAATGGGGAAATCACCTCTATTTATACTAGACCAAACACAAAAATAGGTGTGTATGTTGGCACAACATGACCAACCTCAATAAATCAGAAAATAATTAATTATAAGAATAAAAATTAATTATCTTACACATATGGCGGGGTCGATTTGTACCCTTTACATCACAATTACAGTTACAAGAAAATCTTACACTTAGACAATATATAAAGGGATCCAAACGTCCATTAGTGCTCAACCACTATGGAAACGTCCACATGTGCTTAACCACAAGAAAGTCATACTCAACAGATTCATATGGAGTACCACGTCATCTTAACTCTCACACAGAGGAGAATGATACACCCATCACATGGGAACACCCAACCATTGGGGGATGAATCAACTCTCACACAGAGGAGAATGATGCCGCAACCACTGGGGGACGGCTCAACTCTCACATAGAGGAGAATGATTCCCCATCACATGGGTATTCCCAACACTAGGTTCCCTCTAAGGTCGACTTAGCTCAGTCATAGAGGAGAACGTATCGTGGAGGATGTCTCACAACGCTGCAATCATTAACATAAATCTCCTTGAATGATTATTGCAAGCATAATGAAGGAAGGTGGAGAAAAAAAAGATGAGGTAGAAAGGTAGTTAAGATTGACCTGATTCCAGAAAGGCTACATGGAGTGCATGCAGGCGATAGAAGCATATGAGACTGGTAGTTAGAGGAACAAGTGGGGAAAAACTTAAAGAGACAGAGTTCCAGAGTCGAGAAGCAGATAAAACAGATAAATGACAACTAAAAGGGAGTTAGTTTGTTAGTCTATGGATTTTTGTTGTGTTAGTCGTATTGATGTTATTGAGATCACTCTAAGCCTACACTCTCAGCCTACACTTGTATTTGGTTGTAAGTCTAAGTTTGTGATGTCTATAGAGTCCAATTGAAATAGCATGGTGCTAAGTAATGTAATGGTGGGAAGAATGTAAAAGAGAGAAGAGCTATGTTGTTGTTAATGAATGATTTACTTAATGTATGTCTATGCATGATTGAATGATAATGATAATAGAGTTGCAATGATGTGTCACTTATGTGCTTGATTGAATGTGTTGGTTATGTTATTCCTTATTAAGTGTTAATTGATCTGAAATGAATAACATGAATGAAAATCTTGGTGGATCTTGGTGAAATTGAGTCGTTCATCACCGACACAAGACTATATGGTCTCTGTGATCCTCACGACATCTCAGGTGAGACATTATTTATTCTTGGTTGAGGATTGATATGTAGATTCCTTGGGGTTTATGCTGGTCAAATATAAACGAACCCTGGGTATTTAAGCCCCCAATGTTATTAAAGACACGTGCAAGCGTGAAATGAACCAACAAATGGTTCCATTGTCACGACCTGAGGGTTTTGTGTTGAATGATGAAGTTAGCGAATGAGGTGGTATCCATTGTGGGAAGAAATTCAATATTTTTTAACTACGAAGGAACACTATTTTTCTAGTGGGAAACTCAAGGTTTGAATGTCAATGTGAAGCAATGGAAGGCTAAACATGTCTACATGGATATGCATGGAGTCTTCTTTGTTGAATTTCCCTGTTTATTGAATGAATTATTTTAAAGGTGGAATGATATTAATACTGCATTGAGGCCATTAGAACCAATAGCTTGGGAATAAGCCACGATTGAGAGGTTGAAAGAATTAGATAACTAGTGGAATCGAGCCATTGATTTTTGGTTTGATCAGGTGAAGGAAGGGTATAGTATTGAATTTGTTGTAAAATACACCAATTCATTCAGCAAGGCTGAAATGAAGTTTACATAAGGTCCTAAAAGAATCTCATTAGAATAAATCCCACTCTAGATAAAGATGTTGTTCGTTGAGAAGGGGATGATGCACATAGAACTAGATAGGATGGATGAGTAGACTCCCTTAGTGCTAGGGGGTGGATGAAAAGGTGGGGGAAAAGTGAAAGAGGAGATGGATCAATTGAGGCAGATACACAAGTTGTTAGAATGAGGTGAGGAATAAGATGGACCCAAAAGAGCATAGGAGAGAAAGAGATGAAAGATACACAAGAAGAGTTGAGTTAAGAAGGACACTAAAACAAAGAAGAGGAAGGAATATAACAAGGGGCACAATATGAGGGTTTAGGCTTAGAATAAAGCAAAAGGAGACCATACTAGGAGGAAGTGTGGGAGAGTGTGTTGTGCCAAATCTTAGCATAGATGAGGATAGGCCCACGAAGAGGCGCGACATTGAGAGTAGGCTACCTAGTGGAGGTAGTATTAGTAGTATTAGTAGTAGTAGTAGGGGCATGGTATACGAAGTCCAAACACCTAGGATATTACATACTGCCACAACTTTGGAGGAATATGAGGAACATAGTAGAGGAATAGGATATTGAGAGGAAGATGGAGTATCCCCTAGTGATTTGCGAGAAGAGATATATATAGTGAATGGTATTGCATGACTACATGTAGGAATATCTTTGGGTTACCTCATGAGAAATGGTAGAATAATATGTAGTTACCCCCCCTTGAGCCAGCCCCCCTTACACATTTATAACCAAGAAGAAAGAACAATAGATAGTGAGGCGATTGGAGTAGAGACAAGAGTATAAGGAGAAAGAAGAGAAGCAACCAGTGAAGAAGAAGATGAAGTTAGTGTTACTTTTCAACAAAGGGTTTTGATATCAAGATACCAAATACCCAATAGTTAGGTCATAGAATAGAGTTCGATATTGAGGATGGAGAATCAGGACAGTACCTTGAGTTTACTCGTCTTCCATGGAATTGGTAGAGATCATGCAAAGAAAAATTGGTTCAAATGTGAGGAGATATGGTATGTGAAGAGAATCAATGATGAAGCATAGAAGATTGTGCAACTGGACAACACATTTAGGGACAAAGTCATTGTGTATGAAGTACAAGGCCACAACACCAGCAGGACACACAAGGTCCCTAAAAAAATTCAAGAGAGATATAATTGTGGAATTCTATAAGCCTAAGTCAAAGTCCCATTATATTATGGAGATCAAGGAGATTAAGAAGAAACATGAAGATATTGTGTGGGATTATGACCAACAATTCAAGATTGTTTTGGATAGGATGATGTTCCAAATCTAGGATGTGAAACATTGAGCATGGTTCATTGCAAGGTTACTTACCGATATCCAATTCTCATTAACCTAGTAGAAGGAAACTAGTCATGCAAAAGCGGTGGAAATTGTAATGCGCTTCAAGTCTATGCTAGGAGGAGGAGATAAATTTTCAGGATTGGTGCAGGTGTAGTCACACCTAGCCAATATGACAATGCAATTGTAGGACAGGACAAAGGAAAAAGTAATTCATGAACACGTATGGTGTACCATGTGTCATTTTGAGGGTAATTGCAAGGATGTGTGTCCTGTACTTGGAAACTATGTGGAGACGTGTGCATTATTTCCATTTCCAGTTGGGCCTCAGACGAAATGGTGTGAACTTTGTAGAGAGTGGGGCCATGTACCACCCTGCTTCCCAACCTTGGAGAAATATCAAAAGACGCATCATTCTTGGTTCAGTGAATTATTCAAGTCCATGGGACATGACATGAACAACTACTAGTCACTCCAACTGATGCAAGATCATACCCATGATGTATTTCGGGTGCAAGAGGAACAAAAGGGTGGTGACTGTGGTGTTTCTGAGAGAGGTGAATATTTGAGAGGTTCCCAATGAATATATGGACGGAGCCATGGATGAGGATATGGGGGAGGAGCCATGGATGAGGATATGGGGGAGGAGGAGGTAGACCCCCCACATGTTTTAAATGTGGAGATATTGGCCATGTTTCAAGGTTTTGGACCAAACTACGTGCTCTTTGTGGGTATTGTTACAACCTAGAGCACATTATAGAGGTTTTTCCCGACTTATTGAAGAAGTGGGAAAAGAGTAAGACATACTGCAACATGGTGACTGTAGAGCCAACTAGAAATAAGAAAAATGAGAGTGAGGTGGATGTCGAGGTGATAACCCGAGGTGGATAAAATACATCAATGGACTTCGAGCATGGTGAAATATTGGGTCAGAGGCCAGAGGGGAGGTTCATAAGGAAAGTAGTGCACCCCCCTCCCAATTTTGATGTTCTTCAGCAGAAGTAGTGTTTGTGTGACATGAAAAGGGCCATTGCAGAAGAGAGAATAAGAGAGGAGATACAACGAGCATTGCAAAGGTCACTTGAAGAGGTTTAGATTCCTGAAGAAGTTCGACGAGCAAAAAAAAGGTTGCTGGAAGAGCCTCACAGCCATGAAGAATTGAAGTGTACCACAAAAAGGTCATTTGAGGAAGCTAGGATGCACAAAGAAATGCATCACATGAGGCAGTTCATTAGAATAAGCGTCTATAAAAGAGGAGTTGCGACACAACAAACAAAGAGAAATCGAGGAACATCACCATGAGGAGTTGAAGCACATGACGTGTGAAGAATCACTTCACAACTTGGGTCATGAAATAAAGACTAAATATCAAGTAAGTGACTTATTATTCTGTTGTTTGAGATTGTTAAATTATCCCGATGTTGTGAAAAATTTAACACAAATGTTAGCAACCTACATAGGGGAGACATGATAGATTGAGCGATATCAACCCTCCTACCAGAAAGGGATATGTTATGTCCCAAGGGGGGCATATATATGGCTAAATGTATATGCTATGACCCCAAGGGAGCACATATATGGGCCTAAATGTACATGTAATGTTTAAATACATATGTAATAGGGTTGGCCTAGTGATAAAGGGGCCTCATGTGCAAGTTTGAATAGCTATATATAATATATCATGTATTCATTATTTACAGGGGAATTGGGAAGTACCAATGGTATTTGGTTATTTGGAGGGGGTTTCCCTATTCTTTAAGTGTTTGTTGTGAAAATTATCTATCTTGGAGTTGTGCTCCACGTTGACATTTTTTACATGGTGTGTACTTCTATTATTTTATGATATTTTCAACATTTTGGATCATTACATTTGGTATCAGAGCACCGATCCTAGGGTTTTTCTCCTCAATATAGTCATTTTTTCATTTTTTCTATAAATTTTTGTTGGATCATTTTCAGAAGGAGAAACTTGGGGAATACTTAGAATACTTATCATAATACCTGTGGTATGAATTTTAGATTTTGTTTTATTTTACTTTCGGAGATGCACTCTGTGGATGATAGGGTAACTGACTAGTCTCAAACAGGTGTTCTGGGTAGAAAGGTAATAACTTCTTCCCAGAGTATCCAAATTGAGTGAGACTAGTTTAATTGGACCGTGGACAGTTTTTACTATCCTTGGTACAACTTTCGTAATTTTATATCAATTAGTTTGCACGGGGCATGCTATATAAGTGAGATCTCCTCAATAGGCCAAAAATCAGCAAGGTGTAGGGAAGTTACCATAACTTCCACTTGACACATCAAATTTTGTTCAGGCCTATGGAATTGTAGAGAATAAATTCAAGAGTACTAAAGGTCATAATTTTAGACTGAGAAGGGCCTAAATTGCATATATACATCATAAGTAAGGTAGGAGAGGAGGACAAACTCGAAACCAGGGTTTCAAAGGTATGTCACTTAAAACTATCATAACTTTTGATTCGAATGTCCGATTGAGATGATTAAAAATCCATTGGACAGATAACACATTGAAGAGAATCTTGGAACACAGATTGAAATTATTTGAGATCTTTATCCTTAATATATTGATGTTTTTATTTGAGGGTTGGTATTAGACCTCAATTAAGAATCAATGGAAATACCTAAATTTACAGGAGATGAAAATAAGATGAAATCAATCCTATGGAATAGTTGAGGTGGATAAAAGAATATAATATGACTCCTTCAAAGGCAATAAATTGTTTTTTTGATGAATCTTGGAAGTGGTGGATGAGTGTTGATCAAAATACTAGATGGCATTGCACATGAGAAGAATTTGAAAAAATCTTCTTAGATAAATGGATTAGGGATACAAAAATGGAGGAATTGTATAGAATTCAAGATGAATTAAAATAAGAAAAGGAAGAGATTAATAAGAAGGGTGAGGAGCTATCTAAGATACAATCCCTTAATGAATCACTCGTCAAGGAGGTTAAGAACTTAAAGCAAGAAAATAATAGTAAATCAAAGTGGGAAAATTATAAGTCAAGGGAAGATTTGAAAAAAAAGGATGAAGAGATATGTAGATTACAAAAACATAATAAAACAATATTGGATGAGGTCAAGTGATTGAAAGTAGAAAACAAGAAATGTCAATATCAAGAAGAAAGAATGATCTTGGATGAAGAATCTACCAAAATACTGGAAGATGAAATTTTCATGCAGGTTGACAAATCCTTAAATATTGATGAGGTAAAATAAAAAATACAAGCCATAATTGAAGAAGAACATCAAAATTTGTTAGATGGGATCACATTTCATCTTCAAAAGGAGAAAGAATACAAGATTCAAGAAGATCAACAAAAGATACTTGAAGAATTTGAATTCCATCTAGAGGAAGTACATGCCAAATATGATGGTAATATCTCGAAGCATAGAGTAATCAGAGACCAAGAAAAGATGATCGATGATTCCATTGTCGCTAAAAATAAGATAGATGAAATGCATGTGCCTAGTGAAGGAATACCATCAAATGTGAAACCGTATTGACACCTTCATTACTAAGAAACATTTCAAGGAAGACAAGGAGGACAATATCAACATTATGAATGGAGAAGATGGAAAAATTATCAATATTCATGGAACAAGGAATCACCAAACTACTCTTCAACAAGCTATTATCAGAGACCAACAACCACTACAAATTGGAGAAGCTTAAAAAAAAATACATGGAATCAAATGAAAGAAAATTATGCAACAACTAGACACCAAGGATTAGGACAGAAAATAATTGATTTTGGATGGATAGATCATCAACAATGGAATGAAGAAAGAAGGAACATAATAAAATCACATTACTTGGTTTCATTAGACGTGAGGCATTCAAATGAAAATCTTTGAGGACAAAGATTTTTGAAGGAGGATACTATGCTATGACCCAACAGGGCATATATATGGATAAATGTATATGATATGACCCCAAGGGGGGGAATACATGGGCCTAAATGTACATGTAATTTTAAAATACATGTCTAGTAGGGTCGACCTAGTGATAAAGGGGCCTCATGTGCAAGTGTGAATAGATAGATATATATATAAGAGATCATGTATTCATTATTGACAAGGGAATTGGGAAGTATGAATGGTATTTGGTTATTTGGAGGGGTTCCCATATTCTTTAAGGAGTTATTGTGTAACTTATCTTATTCCATCTGGTTCCCATACTAAAATTACTCATAGGCATGGGCGCCCTCATTTAGACCCTCCATGTCTCAAAGTTGAACCTCATCTTATATTCTTCACCTATATTATGGGCATGTCCCAAGAGGGTTACCATCATTATGAAGTTACTTTATGGTTTCCTATGCACTCTCTTATTATCTCTCAGTGTCTATTGCATCACTCTTGTTTTCTCTCATCTCGCTTACCACTATTGAAGTCACACTTGACCTCTTTCCTTTTTATTTAGCTTGCTACCATTTTGTAACCAAATTTACCTGTGGAGAAAACATATGCAATGAGTGGACCTCACTTTCCAAGTACCCTATTGCATTCACTTTTTCTGGCTCGTTTCCATCATCTTGGAGCATACATGCATATTGTTCAGCCGCTCATTCTTTCCATACGAGCACATGTTTACCTCTTTTTCAGGATTGTAAAACCTATACAAAAAAGAGACTTTCGAGAAACCTTTTACCTTTTTTTCGGTCTCATAAAAAATCACCGGAAAATAGACTATTGAGTACACTTTTATTTAACTTTTTCACTCATTAAACTATGAAAGAGACTAGAAAAAAAATAAAAAAAGAGAAAGGGGGAACAATATTTTGTCTTTTTCAAAAAGTGGTTGTTATTAGTCATTTCTCCCTTGAGCATGGAACCTATTTGTTTCAGTTTCCTACAATTGGTTTATAGCTTTACTAGGAGTCATTACATCAGTTTGAGTCTTGATAATCTTATGAATGGTTACTCTTTTATGGATAGTGCTTCAATGCCTCTTGCATCATCGCACTATGCCAAGTGGTGTTCTTTGAGTGATGCTTCCAAGTCTGTCATGACTTGTGCCTATATGTTCAAGGGAAGTAATCATGATTCATACATATGCTATCTTGTTGACCATCTATATCAACCATAATTGTGTCAATGTTACTTAGTAATACTCTCTCTTCAACACATCCTTTGGTTTTTTGTTTTGGGTCGATTGATGGGGGATACATCAACACCCTCTGTAAAAAAATCTCTCCCTATCGACTTCAACACATAATATGGGATAGGTATATAGAAACTAGCTAGTACCTTGGAGCTTGCATTCATCACTGGAAAGTATCCTCGCGATAAACATTGGGTTTACATCATTCACTCGTGATCGATCAATTCTATGAGTGTTCGACATCAACTCATCTATTTCACACTCATTAGGTTGTACTAGGTAACTTGAGGCCCATTTTCATTATTGATGGGTCCCATCATGTCTATTAAATATATAAATCAATGACCACTAATCAAACGATTTCTACCATGCTCGACATTATCTCATTTATTCACATGAAGTATTTTTATACCATCGATGTTTGGGATGAAGACCTCAGGTTTGGAGGTCCTTCACTGATATAGGACACACCTCCCGAGTTGTGACGGAGTGTGTAACTTATGACTTTGATATATACTGTGACATAGATCCACATTGTATCTTCTCATGTCTATGATCCTTTTTTGACATGGATCCACTGTGTATTTTTCAAGGCCATTCTCTTGAATTTCATGTCATGGATTTGCAATGTATTTTTGGTGACCATGCTTTATATATATTTTATTGAGACTAGGTATGCTTGAATCAATGATGATATACATGCACATATCATTGGCGATTGATTATAGGTAATCTTTGGGTCCTTGTCCTTCAACTCCCTGCTTGATCTCTCTCACGTGCATAGTGTTATAGTATTGATAATGTGTTTTGGCATCAGTTACATTAGGGGGAATCTATTATAGCTGTATTTTTCACCTTGAAACTTAGAGGAAGACATGCTAAAGAGACAAAACTATTTTTCCTAAGAATTAATCCTTTTTTAGGGGTGTCATACTTCACATACCTAGAAACCCATGATGAGTCATTAGACACCAATGTCCAACCTAAGACACCCATTCTCATGGCATAATAAAATGAATTTGATTGATATAGGGTGTAAAATTATTATTGTTTATCCCTCTGTCTATCTTGGATCAAGAAAGGATCTAAGGGAGATATGATTAGTCCGCTAACTGTAATACTCCATAACACTATTTCCTTTCTCTGCTTCACAAATTCCATCCCATGAGTCATTAAAAATCAGATCATCTTTGATCTTTCTGGACCATTCTGAGTGGTTTTTGTTTTTGGTCAGCACCACACCAACAATGAATATGAGAGAATGCATTTTCAAACACCAGTTGTTCCTCACAAATCAACATTTTCTTTAAAGAAAAAAATAGCATGTTTTCTTTCCAGGTGAAGCTTCTATGTCCAATACTTGAAGAACTGTTTCCCATATTGAATTGGAGATATAACTAAAAAAAATGGATCCCTTCATTGCAAAAGAGCTACAATAATTTGTGCATAATACACAATTTCCAATTGTTTCTTTGAAAACTAAACAATTGACATGATTTCAATCACTTGATCATGGGAACATGGACAATGTAAACATATTGATTTCCTATTCACTTCTTCCCCTGACCTTTGATATTTATTGTTCACCATTCACCCATTGGAGGATTCAATCCATAAAATCTCCCAATCCTAACACCTACTTTTTGCATCCCATGATTTGAACAAGGGAAACATATGGAACCTTAAAGCTAAGTAGTCATAGGTTTGAGTTGCAGAGAGAAAAAAAATGTATGTCATTTAGATGCAGCATAAGTTCATCAAATACACCTTTTATCTATAGTGGGAGGGCTTATTGGATGAGAAATTGATGTAAATTCATCATAATAGAAATATTGAATTCATGGTTGAGGTGGTCTCACTCTTCTTTGAATATTCCAAAAATGTTATAGTTGATTTATCCAAAATGATATATCAACAACCAATTGAATTCAAGAACGTAGTGCCCATTCCCACTGAGTCAATGGTAGACGTTCCAACATAGGAATTCACCAAGTGAAAATCATTGTCTATCATTCTATGCATTTTTTGAATAGAAAAATATTCCAGATCTAGATCTATTGGGTATGAAAAAAAGCTAAGTATGGTAGGTGTCAATGGTGGGTTTTTACAAGGGAATTATGAATAGTTTTATCAATGATATCTTTGAGAAATTGGTGAGTGAGGCATCTAGACTCACCCTCTACAACATGAATTCAACTATTACTTCTCGAGAGATCCAAACAGCCGTAAGAATCATCCTTCCAGGGGAGCTCACCAAACACATTGTATATGAGAGTACCAAGGCCACATTATGAGAAGGAAGATAGGATAAGAAAACCTAATACAAACTTAGAGTAATGATGGAGAGAATAATCAATGAGATAGTCCTCCAAAGGGTCATTTATGCATGCAAGGGAATGAAACTCCTAGGGGAGGAGAATCATTGATACAAATTGGATAATTATATTATTTTTCATATATCTTGATGCTTTATGGGTGAAAAGATTGGAGGAATCGTCTTGCATAGAAATTTTAGTGTATGGTCCCAATTAGGAAATTTGGGTCCAAAAAACCATCTAAAATATTTCAGATCCATTTTCACGGATTGAATGACACTTTTTTATGGCCCAAACCTTACTATGGAGTAATCAAATATATTATACACACCAATACCTTTCCAATGGTGAAATAATCTCCTCAATCAGAGTTTGTATATGAAATTTATGCCTCTCGCAAGTTGACCTACCGTATTGATCACCATAGTGTAAGTGGATGCCACATCATCCCCCATCACTTAAACATGTGAGGCTATCCATGTAGTGGATTTTATATAACATTCTATAAGGTAAAAAATTGATCACTAATTGAGGGTTGAGGAAGTCAATACCCTAAACCAAGATGGCTATCAGGCTATGTTAAATACTCGGTCGCTAGGAGGACAAGGAATTCCATTATTTTTCATTGTATCTTGTTGTATAGCTGAGCATAACGGTTGAGAGTGGTATTTTGTGAGAATTGTAGAGAAGGAGAGATTCTGTAGAATCCATATAGGCTAGAGCGTCAAAGGAAAATCCATAGAGAGCACCTCTTTATTTGTACTTGCATTTAAAGAAAAGAGAGCAGAGCGACCTCGCCTTATAGCTAGGTTTTTTGTCGTATTGGGTTTTCCAGGTTATATCTTGTGTTTATTTGCAAATGTGTGTGTCTTTTTATTTCTTCTCTCTTTTTTCACATTTGAACTATTTCATACATTTTAATAAGAAAACCAGTAATCAAAGAGTTTGAGATCTAAAGGAAATTCACCTTCATAGTAAATATTTCAATATTTTATTAGATTTTTCGTGACGAACTATCCATTGGAGTATCCATGATAGTTTACATAAATTGATTACATACAAGCAATTTTTCTTGGGGAATTTGTGGAAGGTTGTAGGGATCTAGGAATAAGTTTAATAAGAAACTCGTAGAACCTTAGCCATGGTTGACAAGTCTGTTCATACCAATCCTAGAGATCCTATAGAGGATATATTTGTGAGGATGGAAGAGAAATTTGATAACATTTATCGCAATATGCCCCTTCTCATGGTATATTTAGCAAGAAATCTAAGACCATTCAAAGAAGTTGGAGGCACGAATTCAGATACCAGATCAGGTAATAAATCGAGAGATAATGAAGACCCATAAAATGAGTCGTGAAAATAACCCAAGGAGTAGCTAAGTTTTAGTGTCATAAAACCTTCAGAATACCTATTTAATATGGATGTGGAAATGGACATAAATCCATACTAAGGTGAGATCGATGAACTAAAAATGAATCATTGGCTGCAACAACTAGAATTTTATTTTAGGGTTCACGATATAGATCAAGAACAAAATATATCATTTTCCAGACTGAAGTTAGAGGGCCATGCTATAACCTATTGGGAAATCCATTCAAAAAATCTTAGGTTGGATGGTGATCCACTAGTAAGTATGTGGGAGGACTTCAAAACCCTCATCAAGTCCCAACTCTACCCTATCATGTACGTAGAGTACCAATGAATCTAGTGGTGCTAGTTCAGGCAGAAGCAAAGGGAATTGTGTATAGGAGTACACAAGATAAGGTGACACAAAATCATAAAATAGTAGAATGAACAATTTTATAGGTCAAAACAACCTCAACCACCTCCAATATCAAGGGGAATTGTAATGTACCTGATTACCAACACTATCTGGGTACCTGTAAATGTTTCCTTCCTAGATGAATATGAATTTTCTAATACCATTTCATGAATAAAGAACATGTTGCATGCATATGTAGTTAACAAGAAACATCTATATATATAAATGAATTGATTAATAAGTCATGCACAACATTAACCAATAGCGAGGCATACTATAAAAATAACATAGAGAAAATATTAAATACACAGTGAAATTAAATATAAGCATGGAGAAACACATGACGAAGAACTTATCTTTAAAAGGTAATTACGTCAATTGGATACAAACGACAGACGTTTCACCCAACCTCAGGATTTGTTGCACATAAATATGTACAATAGGTAACCTCTTAGTTGAGGCTATGAATCTATAAGGATGGGTCCTAGGTCGACTCTCAGATTCCCAAACCAGTCGACAATCGTCTCTCATAGTTTTTTCAACCACACAACAATCCCATTTTACCACCTCTCTTCCCCTTCATCCTACACAAACCAAAGAAATGAACCCACTTCACTGCCACACAGTCCCTCAAGATATCCACCTCTTTCGAGGGATGCAATTCTATTGCTTAGGTAATCTCAATGATGGAAAATCTTGTTGATGATTGCATCTTCGTGAGACATCCTCCATGACACGTTCTCCTCTGAGACTGAGTTGATTCGACCTGTGAGAGATCCCATGTGTTGGATGTGCCTGTGAGATGGGTGTGTCGTTCCTCTCTGGACTGAGATGAGACAATTTGTGCCCCTGTGTGGGGCGAGGATTCCCATTATATGGTTGTGTCATTCCTATTTGGATTGAGATGATACGATGTGTACCCCTGTGTGGGGTGAAGGTTCCCATATGTTGGGTGTGCGTCAGAATATGGATTGAGTTTTTATGATGTGTCGTATCCTACCTTTTGGACTCATTTGAGTCAGGATTGAGATGGTACTCTAGATGATTCTCTTGTGACCTCAGTTGAGATAGATATCTATTGAGTAGGACGTCCCTTTGGCTGAGCACAAGTGGACGTGTCCCTAGTGGCTAAGCACTAGTGGACGTGTGATATCCTTGTTATATTGTCTAAGAGTAAAATTTACCTGTAACCCTAATTATTTTGTAAAGGGTATAGGTGGACCCCACCATGTAAACACAATTAATGTTGTAATTATTAATTATATTTATTATATTATTAAGTTGTACAGGTCAGCCCTATTGTGATAATAGACACATCATTTGATGTGATAAATTTTGTATAAATAAAGGTGAATCCCCATTGAGGAAACACACTTATCATTGTGTCATCTCATGAGTTTAGAAGTTGAGGTCTGAAATTATGAGAGCTGCAACACCCTTTTGTGTGCTAGGTTTGGTGGTGGATGGGGGATCTTCTGTTGAGAATATAGCAAATGATTGTTGGGTTTTATTCCCTTGTGTAGAAGGGTTTCCCAAGATCTTTCTTCTGTTATTGTTCATGGTTATTCTTCTTTTGATCTTAATTTACTGAAGCTAGTTATTGTTGTTGCAACCAATGGTTATGGTTCAAGTAAATGCTTAACATAATTGAAATTAAAATTCATCAGCTTACCATAAAACTTAATAGACCTCAAGAACACTTTTTCATAGAAAATGAAGGAAGTCCATGGGAAGGTTGAGGAAGATAGACATGTAATGAAAGAGGCCATAACATTCATTAAATTTCTGAAGTGGAAAATGGAGGAATAAGAGGTATGAGATTCCTTCAATTTTAAGAGACATTTCCAACCATGGAGAGAGGCTATTAAGCCTCATTTTTCTGTTATTTCTTCCTATGTTTGGGCAGGTACATTGATGCAATATTCCAAGTAAGGCCGCAGGCTTGTCTCACCCCTTGAACAATAGACAAGGAGTGTGGGAGAGGAGGTCGAATCCTAAGAGAAAGGGTCGACTACTAGAATATGGTAGTCGTAGGCTTGAGGAGTAAGCCTACCCTAAGCCATAGACATATTTGTGGAAACTACAGCAAGGAACTAGGCCTGTAAGCTGAGGAAGAGGACTCGTATTGTTGGTGAGGTAAGGTAGCATGTCTGTGGAGAATTTTCGTAGCAAGTACAGGTATATAGCAACAGTTCGAATGCTAAAACAATACCCTTGAGTGCTCATAGGTGGGAATCAATAAGGGAAATTTATCTCTGGTTAAGAGCACTTCAGAGCATTTGTAGCAACAAATTTGAGTGTTTATATTAGGGATGTACCTGCCAGTCTAAACAACAAACTCGTAGGGGCTACAACAACAAGCTTTTAGGGGCAGATTTGGACAACCCTTGAAGAGTTGTTACAACATCCTTTTGGGACACTTCTAGGCAAGTGTCAAGGTATATTCTGACGGTTGTTATGAAGGACTGGAGAAGAAAATTAGTGGGTTGTAACAATAGACCTCTGAAGAAGACTTTGGACAACTTTTGAGGTTGTTACAATCAACATAGTAACAACAGTTTTTGGGGCTAATCATGTGTGCCAACAAAGAGGTAAAGAGGGCCAATTCAGGCCTGGCTCTTTTGTGGAGTACCCGTGGACTATTTTTATGATAGACTTTGTTAAGAAAGGAAGATTGAAGACTTTAAGGGAACACTTATATCCTATGTTGATGAAATTGAAGATGGAATTCCAAAGAAATACTTCTTCCAAAAGATTTTGAGGTATGTTTTTTTTTGGATATATTTATTGTACTATTTAAACTCACACTGTTCTTGTCCCATAATGTACTACATGAAGACCTCCACCAAAAAACTTGTCAAAGAAAAGGATCTATTTGATGTTGAGCTGAGTGTGTGATACAGGTGCATCTTAACCAAACTTTAGAGGATATCGAGGCAAGTTTCAAAATTGTTTTTGTGGAAAATTTTAAGGTCTGTTCTAATGCCTATACTACCTACATTTACAACCATCCAAAAGGGTAGAAGTGACAAGTATGTAGGATAAGTATAAAATCCATCTACTGGAAGTAGTGTGATTGGATAAAAGATTCCTTGAAATAAATTGGATTACTGAGATTATGGTTAAGAGACCCGGACATTGTGAATATGGAGTCATAACTAGAATTCAATAATAAGGAAGATTGTCAAGGAATGACGATTGTGTTTATAAGAGATCCTGACCTAACAAAAAAATTATAGACAAATAGAGAAGATGTATTGTGTTTTATTTGAAAGGAAAAGAATAGTCTCAGGTACTAATTCATTTCAGAGAATCAGAAAATGATGAAGAAATGGATGTGTCATCCATTTGAAAAATAATAAAACATGAACTATTGTCCAAATAATAAAATCTTGAAGACAATTGATGTGAGAGGTACGTTGAAAACTTCAAGAATTTTCCTTGATGTGACTTTTCAAATGTGTGCTATAAGTGCACATTTTTCAAGGAGACTAGACTTTCAACTTGTAATGTGCAAATAAAGAAACATTATCCACCTCAAGAGAAGTCAAGGAATGAAAGCAAGAACAACAGGGATTTATTCTCTATCTTAGCTTTCTCAGGAGGACCGAAAGAAAGACTGAGCATGATTGCAACATAAGGTTAGCAACACATGAAAAGCAAGATGTGTATCCTTCAGACTTCAGAGGGAGTCAAAATATTTGAGAAGAAGGAAGAAAAAGTACCTTCTCCCCCTTCAATAGTTTAGAGGGAGACAAACATTGATCCAATCGATCCAATTGATCCATTTGATCCAGTTTCTCCAGTTGATATTCCCAGAAACATTGCAATAGGCCATAAAAGGCTTTTCCGGGCTCAATTTTTTTTGTAAGAGGCAAAGGGACATGAAACACCTCGAGGCACATTCTGAGAGAGAAAGGAACCAAAGAGATTTTCGAGCTATATTTTATCCATGAGCCACATCATTCATACTAAGCCTTCTTGTCATGGAGAAGAAACAGGTCAATAGGTATGGAAAGATGCCATGATAGAAGAGTATCAGTACATCGTAAAGAATGATGTGTAGGATATTGTTCTGAGACCAGAAGGGAAGTCTGTAGTGACTTCCAAGTGGATCTATAAGATTAAGTATGCAACTGATGGAAGTGTCGAGAAGTACAAAGCGAGATTTGTAGCGAGAGGATTCTCACAGGTAGAGGGAGTTGATTATGATGAGACTTTTTCTCCAGTATCCCAATACACTTCCATCCATACTATCATTACACTAGATGTATCCATGGCTTGGAAACTACATCAGATGGATGTAAAGACAAACTTTCTCAATGGTAAGATTGAGGAAGAAGTTTACTTCGAGAGGCCAAAGGGATTCATGATACATGATCAAGATAGGCTCATTCGATATCAACAAAGCATGTAATGATATATCTAAAAGGCACATTTGAATATGGCCTGAGATATGCCTCTAGTGTAGACATGAGATTGCATGAATATGTTGATGCAGATTGGGCAGGGAGCATAGTGGGCCGAAATAGAACATCTGGTTGTTGTTTTACATCAGGGTCTGCCATGGTTTCCTGGTGCAAAAGGAAACAAATCTCTGTGGCCTTGAGTACCGCAGAAGATGCGTATATAGCATTAAGTGTGGAAGTCCGTGAAGCAGTGTGGCCTCGCAAGCTCCTGATAGATTTAGTTGATCATGAGATGGATCCTACCTTTATTCATTGTGATAATAAGAGTTGTGTGAAGCTCTTTGAGAATCCTCTGTTTTAGGATAAATCGAAAAACATTGAGATAAAATATCATTATATCAAAGACATGGTGTAGAGGAAAGAAGTACACGTGCAGTACCTTCCTACACATGAGAAAATTGAAAATATCTTCACCAAACCGATTTCCAGGATGAAGTTCGAGTACTTTCGTGAGAGACTTGGTCTGGTGGAGAATGCCTCCCTAGTTGAAAGAGAGTGTTGACGATTTCAGCTTCATGAGACATCCTCCAGGACACGTTCTCCTCTAAGACTAAGTTGAGTCAACTTATGAGAGAGCCCATGTCTTGGGTGTGCCCATGTGATGGGTGTGTCATTCCTCTATGGATTGAGATGAGACAAAGTGTGCCCTTGTGTGGGGTGAGGATTCCCATGATATGGGTGTGTCATTCCTCTTTGGATTGAGATGAGACGATGTGTATCCCTATGTGGGGTGAAGGTTCCCATGTGATGGGTGTGCATTAGACTATGGAATGAGTTTTTATGAAGTGTGATCTCCTGCCTTGTGGACTCAGTTGAGTCGGGATTGAGATGGTACTCTAGATGATTCACCTGTGGACTCAGTTGATATAGAAATATGTTGAGTAGGATGTCTCTTTGGCTGAGCACCGGTGGGCGTGTCCCTAGTGGCTGAGCACTAGTGGATGTGTGAGATCCTTGTTATATTCTCTAAGAGTAAGATTTACTTGTAACCCTAATTATCCTATAAAGGGTACAGGTCGGCCCCACCATGTAAACATAATTAATATTGTAATTATTAAATATATTTATTATATTATTAAGTTGTAAAGGTTGACCCTATTGTTCCAATAGACACATCATTTGATGTGATACATTTTGTATAAATAACGGTGAATCCCAATTGAGGAAACACACTTATCATTATGTCATCTCATGATTTCATAAGTTGAGGTGTGAAATTATGCGAACTGCATCACCCTTTTGTGTGCTAGGTTTGGTGGTGGATGGGGGATCGTCTCTTGAGAATATAGCAAAGGATTGTTGGTTTCTCTTCCCTTGTGTAGAAGGGTTTCCTAGGATATTTATTGTGTTCTTGTGCATGGTTATTCTTCTTGTTATCTTGGTTTACTACAGATAGTTATTTTTGTTGTAGCCAGTGGTTATGGTTCAAGTAAATGCTAAACAAAATTAAAATTAAAATGCATCAACTTACCATAAAACTTAAAAAATCCAAGGATTCTAATTCGTGGACAATATTCTCATAATTTTTACCGATCGGATGCACACACATCAATTATTTGTTGGAAAGCACAAATAGTTCCTAAATCCAACCAACCATGGCTCACTACCCCAACAATTCATTTTCCATGCCCAAACCTAGACCAATAGTGAGAAAGAATGAATGCACAATCAAAAGGTTTGAGTAGGGACTGACTAACTCCCACAAAACCAAGAACAATGTTTAAATAATCACCTCCAACGCATATCATGGCATCCCCAAGAATCTCTCGCAACCCCTCCCCTTCTCCCTAAATCAAGGATGGGTAAATAAATTTATAAACAAATGCTTAACCCCCTTTAGTCCCCTATCTCATGGAATCATATCCCCATATAACTCTTGTCCTTTTCCATATTGCAGCCATCGATGTATTTTATTGGTAAAAATATTCAAAGTGTTACATTTTCTAGGCTCTCTCGCCTTTTCAACCTTATAAACTCTTTGGACTTTCATCACTAAAAAATATACAATATTAATTACGGGGACTCAAAATTGAGATATTATAGGAATCATCTTATCTCAAGAATAAAATAGTAATATATGAGAAGGAATACCTCAACATGTCTTGACTAAGAGTAGTAGTTGTTGAAATAATGTAACTGCAAAGTGTATTATTAATATTATTTGATATATTATTCATTGGATCAATCCCCATTGTAGATTGATCATGTCGACTATTGTAAAAGGACCAAATCCCGTTTTGCAGATTGGTCATCATATAATTGTAATAGGCAAAAGAAGAAGTGGGCCCCAAAATATATCAAAGAGGCCCCTAAATATAATTAAGGTGGTTATAACCACCCAGATTAAGAAGTCGGCCCTGCCAGTAAAGAGACACTTCACACGTGCCAGATTAGTATAAATAAGGAAGCTAGCGCCTCACTTCGACACACCTCACTTGCTCATTTTGAGAGACATGTCTCGGAAATGCAATTGGAGAAGAGAGAGAGAGAGAGTGGGGCATCTTTGAGAGAGGATCTTCTATATTATCTTGAGTTATCTCTTGGCATTGTATTGGCTATCTATAATAAGGAAGTTTTGTTGGGTTTTCTTCCCCTAGAGGGTTTCCCAAGATAAATGTTGTGTCTCTTGTGATTGTGTATTTCTCAACGATCTTGTCTTATGTTGTTGTTATCTATTGAAATGCAAAGAACTATAATAATGGATTAAACATTAACATGGCTTCAGAGCCCATCTGAAGAAAGCATCTTTCACAAGAGTGAAAAACATCATTGTTATCATACATGCAAATTAGGGCTTTTTTATGGTTAAGATTTTCAGCCCTAAAACCATCTAGAAATGTGTGCCATCCCCCAAGGATTACTTTGGCACTCTCAATGCACCTTTTCAGTGGCTAGATCTCTCGGAAAGTGAAACCCTAGTTTCACAAAGTACCAGAAGTACCAGAAAACCAGAGAACCAGAAGTACCAGAAATACACCAGAGGTACCAAGAAACCAGAAGTACCAGAAATACACCAGAGGTACCAAGAAACCAGAAGTACCAGTACAAAAATCCGTAGATCAAGTTTGGAGGGGTAAAAGTTGGATTTTCTCATATCCAAGCATACCAGGATACTCGCCTCAGCCAAGCGCATCTCCTAGTAAGTTCATAATTTGATTTTGAGCATTTTCATTTTTTGGTCATTTTCCTAGCTCCAGGTAAAAGATGTCTGCAAGCACGAATCTTGCTGACAAACTAGAAGGCGTGGAAAAATTTTGTTCCTAGATGTATAGGATTGGACTAATCCTTGAAGAGAATGACCTAGCAAGATTCGTCAAAGAAGAAGTACTGGAACTTGACGATGCTGCAGAAAAAGCCAAGCATCTAAAGGACATGATCAGGGCCAAAAGAATCATTGCAAATTCAATCAAAGACCACCTGATTCCTTATGTGTCATCAAATAAGACTCCGAAATAAATGTTTGATTCCCTAAGCAGACTTTATGAAGGAAAGAACATAAACAGGAAGATGAATCTCAGAACTCAACTAAAGAATACGAGGATGCGGAAAGGAGAAACAATCCAAGAATATTTCTCCAGAATATCAGAATTTAAAGAATAGTTAGAAGCAATTGGAGACACCATAGATGAAGACGAGCTCATAATGATAGCTCTTAATGGTCTCACAATACCTTGGGTTGCATTCATCGAAACGATTTGTGCCAAAACGAATAAACTGAAGTTTGACCGTCTATGGGAAGAATGCATTCAAGAAGAAACAAGAGTAACTAACTGTGAAGCGCTACTAGCAAAAGATAATGATCAAGCCCTAGCTACTCACACCAAAAGAGGAAGGAAGAAACCCTACTTCTAGAAGGAGACTCATAAAGAACCTCAACCACAAAACAAATTCAATAATAAAGAATCTCATCCAAGGAGATTTCATAAGAGAGGACAACGAAGGGAAAGAGATTACTCATATGTACAATGCTATCATTGTGACAAGATGGGATACATTGCGAAATTTTTTCCATCCAGACGAGAAGAATAAAAGAAGAAACATAACAGGCACCATGCCCATGCAGTTGAGGATGAAGAGCCACCTGCAAAGATCATAAGAGAGAAAATCAAAGACTATGTCCTAATCTTGGCCCTCTCAGGATCGATAACACCTGGAGAGGACACGTGGCTCATTGATAGTGGTGCCTCCAAGCACATGACAGGTTAGAGAGACACTTGTATTTCAGAAAATATTTTTTCTCAGAAAGTGACACTTGGAGATGATTACCAATATCCCATAAAGGGAGTGGGATTATCAAGATACAAGCTAAATTTAGGGAACTCAATAAAGATGAAGGACATACTCTTTGTACCAGGTTTGACAAAGAACCTACTCTTCATTTTTTCTTTAGAAAAGAAAGGCTTTAGAGTTTTCTTTGTAGATGGAGAAGTCCTCATGTGGGCTAAAGGAGAAACCCTGAATGAATAAATCATCATTGGAAGAGAAGAAAATGGCTTGTATAAGATAAAGGGTCACTCAGAGGGTGCCATGACCCATGCCATTGAAAACTCATGTGAACTTTGGCATAGAATATTAGCTCACATCAATTACAAGGTGCTACCATACATATGCAAAGTTGTCACAGGTCTACTGGAATTCAAAATTGACCATGAAGGCATGTTCAATGGATGCGCACAAGGGAAGAACATCAAGAACCCTTTTCCAAAGAGAGACAGAAAAGCAGAAGGAGTCCTAGAGCTCATTCATTCATATGTGTGTGGCCCAATTCCATCATCCTCCATTAGTGGGTATGTATACTATGTATCATTTACTGATGATTATTCTTGTAAGACCTGGGTGTATTTTTTGAAATCTAAAGATGAAGTGTTCAACAAGTTCAAGGAATTCAAAGCCTTGATAGAGAACCTTTCCGAAACAAAAATCAAGATACTCAGGTCAAATAATGGAGGATAATACACCTCAAAAGAGTTTGTGAGTTTTTGCAAAGATGTTGGGATCAAGAGGGAACTCACAACTCCCTATAATCCTCAACAAAATAGTGTAGTTGAACGAAAGAATAGAATGATAATGGGAGTTGTGAAGACTATGATCCACGATCAAGATCTTCCAATGTGCTTATGGGAAGAAGCATCAATGACAACCATTTATGTGCAAAATCGATTATCCCATAGTGCACTTGGGTTCAAGACCCCTGAAGAGATGTTCACTGGAAAGAAGCCAGAGGTAAGCCATCTCAAAATATTTGGCTGCCCAGTTTTTATACATATTCTGAAAGAGAAGAGAAACAAGCTCCTAGAGCTTGGTATGGCCTGATAGACATTTTCCTGACGAGCTTGGGATTTACCAAGAGTAAAGTAGATTCTAACCTCTACTTCAAGGTGATGAACGATGAGCCAGTGATATTACTGCTATATGTGGATGACTTACTCTTAACCGGAGAAGAAAATCTCATCAATGAATGTAAGAAGAGACTTTCCTTAGAATTTGAAATGAAATACCTTGGCCTAATGCATTATTTCTTAGGTCTTGAGGTATGGCAGAGTCCAGAGAGGATATTCCTTAACCAAGGGAAGTATGCAGTCGAAATCCTGAAGAGAGTCAACATGTTGGAATGCAAGTCCATGAATACACCCATGGAAGAGAAGCTGAAGTTGTTGGTCAACACTTCATCAAAATTGATTGATGCCACACTATATAGACAGATTGTTGGATCGTTAATGTACCTGACGAACACCAGACCCGACATTTGTTTTGCTGTGAACACCTTGAGTCAGTTTCTGGTAGAACCCAGACATGTTCACCTAGTGGCTGCAAAACATGTGATGAGGTACCTTAAGGGTACAATAG
>SNQJ01S0017900.1:101709-132446 GCA_010110895.2 Picea sitchensis | reverse complement strand
TATATATATATATATATCATTACACGTGAGGAAAATATATGAATACTTATCTGTAATTAAGTGAAGACCACTAAACCAATCGATGAAGAGAGACTCACCACCCAACCATATGAATCATTTATGGATTCCACCCTTAATCCAAACCATGATATCATTAGGGGAAAAAAATATCCCATCGGGATCCAATATTACACAGGACAAACTATTATTCTCATGACATAGCCAATATTCTCATTATATAATGATCCAAGCCCTTATCACATCCTATGGGGATCTAAGCTTACCCAGGGAAAACCATTATTCTCATGACATAGCCAATATTCTCACTATAGAGTGATCTAATCCCTCATCGAGTCATCAATCAACCTTGGCACTCCCTTCTACTACCTTATATAATACAAGAAAAATATTCCTTTTCTCCACTCAATAGTGTCTCAATGATATTGTTCCCTTGTAGTTCTCTTCAGTGTAGGAAGGAGGACTCCAAACTACATATTTCTATCTAGAAATACCATGAAGGAGAAACAATTAGGTAAATTTATCCATGTGTAGAAAAAGAAAGGTTGAAGGTTTAATGGTGTTTTCTTAACCATTGGGAACATTCCAACAATGGTTCTTCCTTCAAAATGATCTCATTTCCTCTCATATTCTCAACAAAACATCCCCAACTTCCATGGGCTCCTTTTTTTTTGTAAGTAAATGAGATTGTATTACCTTAAAGAAACATCATGTCACTGCATTGTTAAGAGTTTGCCACCTGTTTTGTTACATGCATGGAAACCAGAATAGGTGGCCTGCAGGAAAATATAGACGTGGCTATTGCCAAAAAGAAAGACGTACCTATTGCAAGAAACCAAGGTTTTAACAAAAACAAAATTGACTGTAATTGATTCCTGTGGAACAAAATGAAAGAAAAACTAGAGGTGTGGTGAACCTAACCATCCTTCATTGTTGTAAGTTGAAATAAACAGTTGGTTGCAAGTCGGGCAGTGCTTCTGAGCTGATGCAATGGAGAGGGAATCGAACATGAGGTCCATGCACCTGTTGAGGATGCTTTGATTATGGAGTTGGTCTCCAGGGTCCGATGCATCTCGAAGATCAGCTGAAGGTGGTCATCTGAAAAACAATGTGGATTGAGCAAGGAATCCTCAGTGATCCCAACCATTTCCTCACGAGGAACTGCGACTGCATCAAAATATGTTGGTGGATTCTCTTCCATGGCCAACCCATGGGTGGAATTTTGTGCTATCCAATCTGTTAACCAGCTGGGAGGGATTTCTTCCTCAACCACACAACTGCCTAGATCCATTGTGGGGCGAGACAAGGGGTTGGTGATGTTGAAAGTCTCTAGAGAAGCTTTATCGGTTTCCAACCCGAAAGGGGTAATTTATTTCTCAATTGGGAAGCTCATAGAATCGAGCATGGTGTCCGATAGGTGAGGAGGTGAATTCAAAATGATGAGAGGAGGATGAGGAATCTCAAGCCAATTCTGGTTGGTGCGAAAGAGGTTAGAAGAGCTGGTAGGAATATTAGAGGGTTGTGAGGGGTTTGCAAGATTGGGTTGGACTATGAAGTTGTAATAAATTGGCCCTTGTTTGGGCTTACCTCTCTCTCTCAGCATGCTGGAGTTACAAAAAAAAAGGGGGATAAGAGGAAAACTAGGATTCTAGTCTAGAGAAGAGAAGGTTAGGGGCACGTCGCAGGTGAGGAATAGATTGAAAATGGACATCAACAAGGGGATGGAAGCCTCTGAACAAAGAACAGAGTGCCCACAGCAAGGAGGCTTGGAATGCCAAGAGAAAATGAGAGCCAAAGGAAAATAAAAAATGCGGGAAATCATGTCAGAGCTTACCTTCGTAAAAAGCATTGAATTGACTAAGAGGAGCGCCATGAAGATGGAGGTGACACCAACCAAATGCTTCATACCTTCTCCAGTGCTCCATAACTGATTCACATAGAGATTCATTCAGTAACATTATGAAGTCCTCTTCAAAAACGAAGGGAGATTCATTATGAATGTTAATTTTTCTACATTCATAATGTTACTGAATGCATTTTAAATCCTTCATGAATGGTATTAATTGTGGCATTTATTTTCTCTCTATGTGTTTCTAAGTGTTGGGACCTTCATTTTTGAAGAGGACTTGATTTTTTGGAAAGGTCAATGTTTGCAGGAAAGTGAAACAACATAGCAGAAGACTAGATCTGACATAGAACAACTCAGATAAGTGGAAATTTGACTACCAACATGCCAACAGTGAATATAGGTAATATGCCAACTGGAGGAGTAAGAAAAAATATCTAGAATCTTCGAGCATAGGAAAACAGAAAGTGGGAAAGTAACAGAAGAAGAATCAAGAAAGAATAACAAAAAAATCAAGACAAGGCCAAGGAAATGACATAAATTGGGAAAGATGTAATGGGAAAGCGTTTCCTGGTTCTTAGGTTGATGATTTTTTTTACGTATTTCCATATTATGTGTTGTTATATTGTTGTTGCTAGAATTATTGTTGTTATTTCTCTCTCACCAAGCTATCACCATTGTTATTGATTGAGTATGGTGTGATAAGTTGTTGTAATGGGTTGTGGGAACAATTGTATATGGGAATAGGGAATGCACTACATAAGCTATGATCAAACCCTTGTACTCGCGAGATTATGAACTCTAAGACACTCATAATACAAGAGAACTTTTGGGCCCTAAAACTTTTCTTGGTTTGTGATGTGTGTGACTTCATAGTTTCACTTTTGCAAAATTACTCTTCTACATTGTATTTGATATTCAGTCTTTATTTCCAAATGTTACCTTGTTATTTGGTGCATAGTTAGTTGATGCATATATTGGTTTAGACTTCCAATGCCATGATATTTTCACATTCAAGTATGAATCTATAGTGCATTGCCTCAGAACTAATGATGCATCCTCACTGACTCACTTTATCACACACATGTCTTGGTTGCACTTCAGGTGAGAGCTCTTTCCCTTGCAAAAGTTTGAATATGCCAATGTTACTAGACTATAGAGGTACCTTTGTTGGTAACCTCCGAGAACCCACATCTCCAATTTTTCACCAAAAAATGGTTTAGTTTATGGGACCTGAAGCTTTCAAACGAGCTCTGAGAGGATTTTGCATCACATATTTAAGTCTGACATTGAGAATTGGGGAGAAAGAAGGTGTGAAAATTTATTCTGCAAGAAGCTAAGTTACAACACAAAAGTGTGAGGGTTGAAAGGAGAATTGTATTTTACTCAGAACCAACAAGCGACCAATACTATATCTTCTGGATTCGATTCCGGAACGAGGTATTTCAGTGGCTCGACTAGTTACAAGAAGAACAAGAATTCAACGATTGAGTCAAGAGAAGCTATAATTGGAATATTGAGCATTTAGCATCCCTTCACCAAATAGATCATACAATTTCTAGAGTTGTGTATTTCTGGGCACAAAACACCTTGGAAGGATACATCATGGAATTTTCCACTCAGAACCACCATTCTTTTTCAAAATCAAAAGTCATATTCAAAGGAGTCTGAGGAAGAGTGTTGCGGGAAATCGCCATTTTGATTAAAATTATTCTTATGGAAGAGGGCATGTTACCTATTCCAGTGGATACTGAAGTGTAAACCCTTGTGCATTGGGGCGTGTGGTTTGAGGTAGGGTCATGAGCCAATAAATAAGGAGTTTTGGGCGATGGGGGGTTGACAAGAGAAAACTACATGAAATGAACGAGCTTTGAGGAGGGTCATGGTTGCCAAAAAGATGTGGAGGATTCAGATGAGAAAGGTTATGAAGAGATATAATCCATTAGGGAAGGAGATGTATTGCGATGGTAGTTGGAAGAAGGAATTAGAGAGGTTGCGAGATTTTCATAGACATGGAAGGTTCGACAGCTGATGGTTGAAGGAAATATTTGGTGAGAGTAGTGAAGGTTCTGAAGGAAGTAGAAAATATGTGGGAACCTTAGGTGAAACAAACGAAGTAGGGAGAATAGGTGTCACCTCTAAAGTAGGTGGATCAATCGAGAACTTAGAAGGAGTTACAAGAGAATCAGAGTTCATAATGTCAAAATTCATAGGACTACACTATGAAGTAGAAAGAATCTTGCAAGATCACACGACTCCCAAAATTAAAGAAATTCATTTTGTTGGTGAAGGACCCAACCCCACGTTGCTTACTCCCCAAATTCCATATCGACGTTTGGTGATCCATCCAATTAACATTTTTGTAGGTTATGTTGCATATAACCCCTCTAGTTGAGTAAGTTTAAGTACTAGTAGTAATAGTAGTGTGGTGAGTATTTTAATTATTTAACAGCCAAGACCTTCATGATTCATTTTGATAGGATCCTTGAGTTTTCCAATGGAAACTCAACATGCAGGATCCCTCAGCTGATACCCATAATTGTGTGAGGCCATTTGGATATCTCATGGAACTCTAGATTCTAACAAACTAGTCGAGTTTCAGACCACCTTGAGAGGTTGTGCATTAAAATGGTGTATGAAATCCATTGAAACAGGGAATCCTCAAGGACATTCTTTAACTCTTTCTAAAGTAAAACAATAGTGCATAGAATAATTCCTCTTACCATAGTCATAGAAACATGCTCTCTGTGTGTTGCGGGAGATCAAACATAGATATTGTGAGTATGACTTGGAGTATAACCAAGGATTTAAGGATGTGATAGGGAAATTGGAAAACCCCATCCACGAAGACCACCAACAAGAATGGTTTATACATGGGATATTATCATTGATCCAGATACCATTAACCCAACCCCGAATAGCTAAATTAGGGAAATCCTTAGAACAAGTGATGAAAATTGAAGCAATGGATGGATATTTGGGAATATTTTAGGTAATGAGATTGACCAAAGACACTAATATTGTGTAGCTGCAAGGCCAAATTTTGACATTAACCGAAAATATTCAAGAATTGACCCTCCCTAGAGCAGGTTGACTGAAAGTGTGGTGTATCATCTACTACACCGAGGGTCATACAACCACATAGTCTCATGGAATGAGGGGAGCAGGACCCCCTCCACATAATATGGTTCCTTTGTCAGTACAATCGTCAAGAGAGGTCACGCAAGCTGCCACTACAATGTCATTTCATGGCCCTATGCAGTATCATGCTTTCCCAAATCATCAAGGAAGCTAGAGTTGAGAATATTGTGAAGTCTGTAGAATCCATGGTCACTTCCCTTGGCACATTCCAATCCTACAAAAGTATTCCCCTATTTCAAATACAATATACTACGTATTCTATGGGTCTCCCACTCACACCAACAAGTAGTGTTGTGCCCTGGATGCTCTTACGGACATGTTGGACCAATTTTTCTTTAGGGTCGACAAAGTTCCTCTAGGGTTTGGAGGAGTATGCAAAGGTGGGGAGGGTTCTAAGGCGAGCGGAATGGTGGGAGAGGACCAGCTCGTTGTTACAATTGCGATGAACAAGGGCATCTAGCAAAATATTTTCCACTATTGAGAAAACTTTAGTGTGCACATTGCAGAAACAACACTCATGCCACTGAGGAGCATAAAAAATATATTGCAAAATGGGAAGATCACGTAAGACAATGTGGTGATAATTTAATAAATTTTGAGCCTCAACCCATTACTAAAGAAAAGGAGCCCAAGATTAACATTATTACTCAAGGAGGAACAAGGATTGGTGCTAATATTGACATTCCCAATGAAATTAAGATTCAAAAAGAATATATTAGTGTGCACATTGCAGAAACAACACTCATGCCACTCAGGAGCATAAAGAATATATTGCAAAATGGGAAGATCACGTAAGACAATGTGGTAATAATTTAATAAATTTTGAGCCTCAACCCATTACTAAAGAAAAGGAGCCCAAGATTAACATTATTACTCGAGGAGGAACAAGGATTGGTGCTAATATTGACATTCCCAATGAAATTAAGATTCAAAAAGAATATATTAGTGTGCACATTGCAGAAACAACACTCATGCCACTGAGGAGCATAAAGAATATATTGAAAAATGGGAAGATCGCGTAAGACAATGTGGTGATAATTTAATAAATTTTGAGCCTCAACCCATTACTGAAGAAAAGGAGCCCAAGATTAACATTATTACTCAAGGAGGAACAAGGATTGGTGCTAATATTGACATTCCCAATGAAATTAAGATTCAAAAAGTGGTACCGGTGGATGTTAAGTATGATCCTATAAGGAAAAATAAGTTATTCTATAACAACGAAGAAATGTTTTGAAGAATGTATAAACCTTCCATATCAACTGTTACAGATCCAAGTGTCGAATTTCACCCAAGAGTCGCGAAAAACTTGTTAACTTCTAAGAGCTTGATAGCGACATCACAACATATTATTGATCTATGTCTCCAACCTTGTTTCTGATAATTTGGATGATGAAAAACTCACTAAGAAGTTTCAGAATTCTCTTAGGGGGATTGTGGATGCTGAAGGGATCCCAGAGGAGCCAATTGTTTCTAATCTTCTGGAGAGACATATAGGTAGAGTACAAAGGAGGAAGTAGAGATTCGGAAGAGAATTTAGACTAAATTCCCATATCGATGACTACAATATTAGCAATGTTATGATATATTTGGGGTCTGACATCAACATACTACCAAAGAAAACTTGGGAAGCCATTGGTAAGCCCAAGCTCATTTATTCACCTATTCAATTTTGCATGGATAATCAATATTGTATCTATATTTTTGAGAGGCTAAAAAACGTCGAAGTGGACTTAGATGGCGTTAAAACAATACTAGAGTTCAAATTCATAGAAATAATGGGAGAGAAGGATTCATATCTAACTCTATTGGGTATTGACTTGGCATATGAAAATTACGATTTTATGGATCTTAAGAAGGAAACCATGAATTTTCCAGTGGATAGTGTGAAAGTAATCCAACCTTTAGACCCTTACCAAGGTCCTCGATATACAGATTCACTCGATGATAACATTGAACAAGATGTATTGGATCAACTCTGCACTATGACTATAGGGAAGCAATCAGATTACATTAACCCTACTATGGATGGATGAGTAAGTTGGCAGAGTATTCAGTGTACAAGTGAATATTCTGAAATCACTTTTGAAAACTAGAAACAAGGAAGATATGAGAATTTCTCATGGTTTTGTGTGACTATCAGAGATTCTAGGTGGGTTGGAGAAGAGATTATAGAACACCATGTTTACGATGTCACTCCATATTTAGACATATTTTTCGTTGATAAGGGGGATAACGTTGCGCCAAGGAAAAGACTTCTTATAATTGATATTTCCTTAAAGTCATCTGCAACTAGGTGGTGGTCAACTCTTAAAGGTATTTTGTTATCCTGGGACGAAGTAAATTGTGCCATTCAATATTGTTTTATTTTCCCATCACAGGTCACTCAACCAAATGAGGATCAAAAGACAAATATCTATACCTAAACTTTGGAGGCATATGATGGGTCCTTCTAACCAAAGGAGAAAGTTGTGCATTATATTTAGGTATAAGAAGCTGTGAAACTGCCTTCTCCATTTTGGGTGGATCAGTTTATTCATTCTTTTAGAAAAAATCCAATTTCTTAGTATGTGCATGAGGAGGCTCTACGAAAAACCACTTGTTGGGAAGTGCTTCAAGACTAGTTCTATTGTGACTTCTCATTCTCGAGTAAGTCTCCTGAAATCACCTTAGCTTTGGAACAAATTAAAAAAAATGTTATTTATGGATGAATTTAAACCTCTGCATCTACCCATAGTCTAGCCTGAACATGAATACCTACTCCATCGAACGAATACCCTTGGATGGTAGTAAAATTGATGAAGACCCAAGAGACCCCAAAGTCCTAGATGATGTTAATAGTTCTTATTTTAACCCCGTGAAGTTGCAAAAAATAAACATAGTAAGTGAGGAACACCCTAAGCTAGCTTCCATAGGGGATTATTAGGATGAATAGAATGTGACAGAGATGAAAGCGCTATTGCAGGATTACGAGGATCTTTTCCCTACAAGTTTTATAGAACTAAAAGGTATTGAGGGATATTTAGGGGAGATGAAGATAGAGATAAAACCTGACTCCAAACTAGTTAAACATCCACCATACCATCTGAACCCCAGATTCAAAGAGAAAGTGAAGAAAGAGATTGATAGGATGGTAGCAGCTGGGATGATTTTCCCTTTTGATAAGGTTGAAGGGATCAATCCTATCACCATACAAAGAAAGAAAGGTATGGAGAATATACCTGATTGTATGGATTACATGATCCTAAACGCTTCTTGTGTACATGACCCCTTTCTTAAACCCTCTAGTGATGAGGTACCAGATCACATAACAACAAATGAAGAGTATTCCTTTACATATGGATTTTTTGGATACCACCAGGCTAGAATTTCTAAAGAAGACAAGAAAAAGACTACCTTCACTACTGAGTATGAATCTTTTTCCTATAATTTTATGCCTTTTGGGGTCAATAATTCCCCATTGGTGTTCTCTTGGATAGTGATTGAAGCATTATGTGACTTCATTCATAAGTTTATCAAGGTATACTTAGATGATTGGATTGTGTATAGATAACTCAAGGAGCACATCAGGCTATTACTGCTAATGTTGGACCATTGCAGACAGCTACACATTTCCCTTAATCTGAGAAAATGTGCTTTTTGTGTACCCTTTGGGAATCTTCTAGGACATATATTTTGTATGGAATGAGTGTTATTCGATCTTGTGAAAGTTGTTGGAATTTTGGTTGTCATTAATGTCAACCCTAGAAGAAGCCATGAAGCAATTTTGGAACCATCTATAAGTGATGAGTGTATTTGAATAAATCTCCAAAGTGGTCCCCTTATGGCTTGGATTTAAGCATGGCCCTCACACAAAGACGCTTTGAAGAAGTCTACAAGAAGCCCTAGAAATATGGTTAAGTGGTTAAGAAACTTGAGAGTGGAAGAGATATTATCAAACAAAACAAAGGCCCCTCGAATATCACCCACATGTTCATCTATCACCAATCCATGCTTCAATAAAACTTTCCAAGGAGAGGTACCCTCCAAACAATTCACCACCCATTTAACAATAAGAATTATCCTCTAGGTAGGCACATAAATCAATCCTAACCTCCCCCCCCAAAACCCCATCTTTGTGAACAATACACACATCCCACAAAACTATGAGAAGGCCCTAGTGCCTTTCATATATATACCAAATGTAAAAACTCAATACTTTCTCCAAGCATCTAAATTAATCATGGATAGGAAGACAACATGATAAATAAATAATATGAAAATCTTGGATGATATTCCCAACAACTCTCAACATCCTTTCAAATGGAATATCCTTATACTAATAAACATTAACATTGTTTTGTGGCCACTAAATACACCAATACCACATAGCCATAGGTAAAAGTCTCTCCCCAAAAAATTATGTAGGTGTGTGGGTTTTCCAATCCAACAAACCAAAAGTTGGATTTATGATCACTAAACACCACACTCGAAGTTATACAGAATATATCCAATTAGTCCCTAGTGTTGTCGATTGACTCCTTTCCAACATGAAATGAAACAAAAGAGTCATTTGGACGTTGTTATTTATTTCCTATGGTCCATTGGGAAGATAAATACAATGAAAACACCTATGTATGCCAAACTCCAAGAGATAGGCCAAAGCATTAGATGTCAACACATACCAGTATGGGGTCAAATTTCATTCCTATCAAATGGTCTAATACAATAAAATATGTAGGGAGAGATAAGAAAATATAAGTTAATTTTATTAATGTCCAATAGGTGATGACAAGATCAAATATATTCTATGTATATAATGTGCAAATTCTAGAACCTAAAACATGGATTAGGAAAATAGACTGAATGAATCTATGTGTAATTCCTATGAAGATTAAAATACTAAAACAAATAATCTATGGGAGATGATGTATCACCTAGGGGGTGATAACATCCACTAATGCTATCTCTCCTATCATTTGAGGCTAAAGGAAAGAAAATCCTAATCCATTACTAGTCAAAGAATCTAATAAAGTAGGAAGAAAGTTATAAGCTATGTTTTTCTATTAGGATGCAATACCTTGGAAGAAGTGTCTTGAATACTAGTGTGTTGTGAGATATACCGGGATTCAAATTTACATGTTTTTAAAGGTCTCATTGGTAGAGAAAACGGGGCCTCTCGGGGTGTCATTAATTTGATGATTCTTGTAGTGTTATTATTTCATATTCCTCTTGGTACTTATACATAATAGAAACAATAGGAAGGAATATATTATCATATGTACATGATCTACTTTGGGATAGTGTTATTATTTCATATTCCTCTTGGTACTTATACATAATAGAAACAATAGGAAGGAATATATTATCATATGTACATGATCTACTTTGGGATAGAGTGGGTAGAGTGCGTGAGATATAAAGCTAAGGGAATCCCTCACAAACAATGTCAAGTATATCTAGTTTGGGTAATGGAAAAATATAGATAAATAGTTTCATGAATTATTGAAACTCTTGTAATAATGTCCTTTAATTGCATAGTTCATCGGGTACATAAAAATTGAGTTGTCCTTAGCCTAATCCTCATTAAAATGTAAAAGCTAGCAGATCTTATCCCCTCAAGTGATGCAGTGGTCCGTTTCAACTCAAAGACAATGAAAAACAATCTAAAACTTCCCAAGTGGGATCCAAAGAGTAGGTATCCAATACCAAATTATGTTGTAGGGTCATACAATAAGGTTGTATTGACTACAAGAAGTGCTTCACATAGAATTCCATATTGGGAGTCATCCCACCTCGTGGATCGAAAAAAGTAGACTTGAAAAACTATTTAATGATGTCCTCCCTAATGATTTTATTCATCTTTTTCCTATTAAAAAAGAGTCAACCAAGGGAATCAAGAGAGTATCCAAATGAAAGGAGATGGTTGATCGAGATACCAACCAACTAAAGAAGATAGGTGGCCTCATCAATACATCCTTGAGCTTAACCAGAGGTGATAATATTCTCTTTGGTCTTCGAGGAGTAGTAGGTGATATAAGGGAAGTGGCCTTTGACAACTAAATATTCCACAAAGTGAAAAACTTGATGCAAAAGGTAAACCAATCCAAAGATGGTTTTAATTTTGAAGGTGGGGTGCAAACTCCACTATAATAATGGCCTAGGGAACAATTTTATTGCATTTGATGATGCAACTCAACATGACAACCTAAAATATATTTTTCATGGCCTAGTATGGCTCCTAATATCTTGATAAAGCTTCAATGAATCATTTCTTTATATTTAAATCTCCCATGAATCCTTTCTTTAGCCTTTCATAATCTAGAGTTTAGACCCTACCAACCCTATTTACATACCATCTAATATTCACAACATAGGTTTCCAATGCCGATATACAAAGGGATATTAAACCAACCCTATTCACATACCATCTAGGATTCACAACATAGGTTTCCAATGCCCATATACAAAGGGATATTAAACCATACCTTGTGCATCCCACCCAAACACTTTTAAACTTGATCCTTGCATAATACACATTTCTCTTGATATATGATTTTGATGTTGAAGGAGTTGTTCATATGCAAAGCATTGATAAAACAGTGTTTACTTGCATAGTGTTAATGAAAAGTTTTCTAGTGAAGTTGTTTCCATGCAATTTATTAACTTAAAAAAAGAACAAAGACTTAGAAAATAAATTGATCACCATGTAGTAACACATCATGGTTCAAACCCTAGGCATGCAACATCTCTTTGATGAAGGACTAGTGAATTCAATCGTATGCATTGTCAAAATCCATTTTCAAGAAGAGAACATGCTAACTAGAATCTTTGTTCCACTCCATGGCGTCGAAGGAAAAGATCGTTCTATCCAAAATAAATCATCCCCATACAAACTTGATTTGTTTTTACCAGAACATTTTCTTGGCTACATTGTGAATATGAAGATCTATCACTTTAGCCAAGATATTGTGAGAAACACTTAGAAAAGTAATAGGCCTCCACTTACTAATTGAACCACCAACCACATTTTTCATGAACATAATACATATATTTAAGAATTCAAGAAACAAAATAATAAATTTGAAAATTTCTAAATGCAACATTGTGGTTCAATCATCAACTCCAAAGATACATATTAATCAAGTGAATATTGATTGCTAGTGGTAATAGTTTTGAATAAGTGAATATCTAGATTAATATAATCATCATGTAGTGTTAATGACTCATGTGTTGATATTGTCGCATAGGATGCCTAAAGGTATGGATTTTTCAAAAGGGGGGTGAATGCTAATACTGAGGTAATTCATGTTCTTATGTTTCCTAAGGACATAACCCTTAATTGTTGATATTGAAGGGAATAAAGGGGAGTTTAATGATATTTCTACAAGGGATATATATTTTATTTCTAATAATCTTATGTCATATATTTTATTGCTAATAATCTTATGTCAAGCATTGATTTCAGATACATTCCAATGAGAAATTTCACTCCACAATAATTCAAGGTTATTTTAACAAAGAAATGAGAGGTTCAACCTTATGGTGGAAATGATAGAAAGAAGTGGAATTCCAAACAAAAAATCCTATTTGAAACGATTGGCTATCAATTGTCAAGGTAATCTTGTTGAACCCCCTCCTCATGATCTTGCACTTAAGGAGGTGAAACAAAATAATATCAATCATAGTTGCAAGAGGGATCAATATGTATATGGAAAATTCCATACCTTGGTTTCCCTCCTTGAACAAGAGTTCTTATATTGATAGTCAAGAAAAACCCACATTATTAAAATCAAAACCTTGGGCTCAAATGAGTGAATTTGATATTAATTTTTATAATTACGAGGACATTAAATTTATACTTAAGAAGTGGCTTGTCATTCACCATTTTTTAAGAAGTAGTCCTAAAAAAAAAAGGATATTTACAAGTGGTATGTTGATAATTCGGGGCCTAGAGGTTGGAAGGTGGACATTAATGGTGATTGGGAAAGGGATATATATGTGTATTTGTTTGCAATGGGGCAACTCAAGCTATGTTCCTATAAGGGGTTTTGATTATTCTTGGTGCTTTGGCATATGTATAACCATGGTAAGAGACTTTTAACCTAGATTTTGTATCTCAATTCACATATATCATTTTTGGATAGAGTTCCCTCACATACTTGAACATTTTCAAACCTATATTAAGAAGGTAGAACAACCGTTTGTTTAGATGATTCTTCTAGATAAGCATGGTACACACTCTTTTTATCCTAATGCTTGAGTTTTTGTGGAAGTGGATATTTGGCGTTAATCCCCTTCTAATATGCAACATGTTCAATGCCTTCACACATGTTCAAAAGGTATTGTATCTCGACCTACCTAACTATTGATTTTCTTGTTAACTCATCATTTTATTCAATATTTTCTATTATACATTCAAGAAATTGTACATGTTGAACATTTTTCACATCATATTTCTATTGAAAGAGACAAAATCATTTAATTAATTTCAAAACCACTTGATGGATTTTGGGGTTTCCAAGTGAAAAAAATAAATAAAGTAGAATAGGTATGAATTAGTGCAGTGTGCAACCCATGCAACTTCTATGGATAAAGATTAGGTGCCAGGGAGTGATTAATGTAGCAAGTCTTAACAAGTTACTGTTAATATTTTTGGTGTGACTACGAAAGATATTTTTGTATATTTGTTTTGGTCAAACCTTTAAAATATTATTATAATTATATTGTACAAGTCCGCTCAACATAAATTATTATATTATTGGTATTTTACTTATTATGGGTTAGTTAGGTCAAGATTAATGTGTCTTCATGAAAAATTGTTGTGTATAAAGAGGATAGATTCCTTTCATTTAGACACACACTCACACACTTCTCTTGTGCATCTTGGAGTGCATAAGAAGGTTCAGGGCACAAGTCTTGGAGACTGGTTCTTTTGGTGTTTCAGTGTTGGTCTTTCTTGGAGATCTATAGTGCATCATTGTATCAGTTGAAGGAATCTATATTGAAGATTTTGGTTGCTAGGTTTTCTCCCCCACGAGGGTTTCCCAGGATAATCTTTGTGTTCTATTATATCTGTGATTTTCTATCTTTCAATGATCCCACTACAGTTGGTATTGGATTAAGTAATTGTAATTGTGTAACTAGAAAATTAAAATTTCAACATGGTATCAGAGCAGGCCTGAATAGAAACCAGTTGCAGATATAGAATCCTAAAAGGCAACCGTTTTTAGTCTAGAGACATTTTTCGGACAAACCAATACCATCAAAAGGAAGGATGACTACAAGAATAAAGATTGATGAGAATCTAGATGGAGTTGATAACTTCAGGGCTTGGAAGTACAGAGTAACCCTCCTTCTTAAAGAACATGAAACATTGTGCATTCAGACGTAACACATGACACATGGAAAAGTTGGAGTAACCACTTGGATTCAAGACACATGACATGAAGACTCATGTGTGCATATTAAAGAAGGATTTATATGGGTTGAATCAGGCACCAAGAGCATGGTATGGTAGGATTGAAAATTTTCTGATGAGCTTGGGTTCTACCAAGAGCAATGTAGATCCTAACATTTACTTTAAGGTTGAGGATGGTGAACCAACGATTCTATTGTTGTATGTAGATGATCTGTTTCTAATAGGTGGGGAAAATCTCATCACTAATTGTAAGAGAAAATTGGCTACATAATTCGAGATGAAATATTTAGGAATGATGGACTACTTCTTGGGACTAGAAGTTTGGCAGAGATCAGATGGGATTTTCCTAAATCAAGTAATGTGTGTTGTGAAAATATTGAAGAGGTTCGAGATGTTGGACTGTAAGGCCATGGTTACCCTAATGGTATCAAATATTAAGTTGTTTCAGGATACAACTTCAAATATTGTGGATTATACCTTATACATGAAGATAATGGGCTCGTTGATGTATTTGATGAATACACGACCAGATATATGTTTTGTTGTGGACACCCTGAGTCAACATTTAGAGAAGCACAAACAGGTTCACTTGGTTGTAACAAAACATGTGTTGAGGTACCTTAAGGGTACTCTAGAGCATGGTCTCTGGTATAGATCTGACCATGAATTTGGATTGTATGGATACTCAGATTCATATTAGGTCGATAGTATTCCTAACCATAAGAGAACTTCAGGATACTGTTTCAGCCTTGGCTCCAGTATGGTCTCTTTGAGCAGCAGAAAGAAATCATGTGTGGCACTCAGTACGATTGAAGCTGAGTATGTGGTAACATGTGCAGTGAGCAGAGAAGTAGTATGGCTTCAGAAGCTATTTTCTGGGTTATTTGGTCTTGGATTGGAGGTGAAATGCATTTTGTATGACAAGTAGATTTGCATGAAGTTGTCAGAGAACCCAGTGTTCCATGGAAGGTTGAAGCATATTGAGATCAAATAATACTATATCAGGGATATGGTACAGAGGGGAGAAGTGAGGCTCCAATTCGTGACTATCGAGGATCAAGTTGTGGATGTGTTCACTAAGTTGTTGTCAAGGACAAAGTTCCAGTACTTCAGGGACAAGCTTGGTGTGGTCCCTCTTCAGAGGGACTGATGGGTGGAACTCATCCATCATGAAAAAGGGCTCGTAGTGAGTATGGAAAAATCTCATCCAACATGAAAAAGGGTTGGTACTGAGCCTGGTGGGTCTCATCAAACATGAAAAAGGGCTGGAAATCATGCATCACAGGGAGTGGATGCCCTCGAGACATGTTGTACCTATTGAGAGCTATCCACAGACCTTGGTTGCATGGGTTGAAGTCATGTTTCACTATTGGTATCCGAGGATGTATAGATTTGCATGTTCAATAGTCAATGGATGTGAGATCGTGTGGTATGAGACCTGGATTCCATGTCTAGAAATAATACCTTCCTAGTTAAGAGTGTTAATATTTTTGGTGTAATTACAAAATATATTCTTGTATATTTGTTTTAGTCAAACATTTAAAAGGTTATTATAATTATATTGTACAAGTCCTCTCAACATAAATTATTATATTATTGGTATTTTACTTATTATGGGTGAGTTAGGTCAAGAGTCATGTTTCTTCATGAGACACTGTTGTGTATAAATAGAGGATATGTTCCTCTCATTTGGAAACACACTCACACACTTCTCTTGTGCATCTTGGAGCACATAAGAAGGTCCAGGGCACAAGTCTTGGAGACTGGTTCTTTTGGTGTTTTGGTCTTGGTCTTTCTTGGAGAGTTATAGCGTATCATTGTATTGGTTGAAGGTCTATATTGAGGATTTTGGTTGCTGGGTTTTCTCCCCAATGAGGGTTTCCCAGAATACTATTTGTGTTCTATTATATCTATGATTTTCTATCTTTCAATGATCCTACTACAATTTCTATTGGATTAAGTAATTGTAATTGTGTAACTAGAAAATTAAAATTTCAACAGCTACAACATGTTTTGTTTTCAATGTGGAGGTTAAAACATATGAATATTCACAAGGAGAAAAAACAATCATCCAACAAGATTAAATCTAAATCAATATTGCCCCACCTATTTAATTAACAAATTTTGATGCCTCTTTCGATTATCCCCATTCCAAGGATGCCATTGTTAAACAATTACTCTAGTTTTTTAGCAAGAACTTGATGAGAACTGATCATGAATATGATTATTTAATCCCAAAATCTTAGGAGGACCTCTAGGGACCTTAGTGATGATATATGGGTAAAACTTGGAACCACCAAGGTCTATCTAGATTCTGACATGTTCTTCACTCCAAAGGTAAAAGTCCTTGGCCTCAACTTGTACTTTTTGATTCCCAATTTGAATGATGGATATGTTGCTACTTCTCACAAGTAAGACCATGCGGGGGATATTTGTGAAATTGCCTCTTCAATGGTACCTGATATTCTACATAAGTGGGATGATCCCATGGAATAGTGTTCTTGAATAAAAACCATGATAACTAAAAGGGTGTGGGGATTTATTTTGGTGATGATCACATTGGTAGAATGCAACTTTGGCTATATGTATCACTTGTTTCTGAATGCGGAGTGTGTCCATGGATGGGACCTCACTTTGGTTTTGTCGAATGAGAACATGCTGGGGGAATTAAATGACTCTTCCATTAGATTAATGATAGTCTTGGAATGATTTGAAAAGGATTTTGGATGTGGAGGATTTCAAAATAATTCTCCAACAGGATGGTACACTTCATCTGATAGAAAAGTGGCTAGTCACCAGATATAAGCCAGACTTGACAAGTTCTGTGTAAATTCCTATGTGTCCACATTCTTATCCAATCATGAGATAGTTTTCTAGGTGAATTTGACTATTTCTAATACAAATCGCATCCTATATATAGTTTTATGATAATTTTCTTGGATCAGTATAATGTCTCTCTTCTTGAGTCCACCGAATATCTGTGAGTTGTTACAAGTGTTTGCCCCTTAACACATTTTCTAGTAGGGAATAGAGATTGGATTATATGCTAGAAGGTATCCATACAACACAACAAAGTTTCATAGTGATAGGGAAAATAGTTGCAAGAACTAAGAAAGGCAAAGAAAACATAGTCTGGAATCAACCTCAACAATCTCAATAGTGAGTGGGACTTGAACCTTTTAATGAATTACGTTAATAGGCATCCAATGATCTGGAATCATGGATTTAGGTATCTGGATATTTTAGGTCAAGAGGAGCAAGGACTAGGGGCCACATATAATGGACCAGTTACAATTATACATGTTCTAAAGTTTACATTAAACACATAGAGAGAAAACATAAATTTGAGTGATTTTGATTTCACAAGATATTAGTGGAAACCTTATAGTGGATGAGATGGAAATCCAATAGATTTTTCAATAGCTTTTCCAAGGTATTTTCACTTTAGTATGTTCATATCCTTTACATGATGGCTCTATGTATCTTGTTAAACAAGTTGTCCCCCAAATAGAAAATTATGAGAGGGCTACCCTTCTAAGGATTCTGAGAGGGCTACCCTTCTCAGGAACTAGTGTTGGACAAATTGAACATAGATATAAAAGAGATCGAGAATGAAAAATCTTGAAGGCATGATGTTTTCGAACTAAAATTTTACAATTGGATATGGGATTGAGTTATCCCAATAGATTAAAAAAGATGTGCTAATAATTTCTTAACAATGACAACATGGGATAGTTTGTCAATGCAAGTATTATCAAGCTTATCCCTAAAGGCATTAAAAGGGAGTTGGAAAGTAGTTTCTTACAAAATTCTATGGAAAAAATTGGATTCTGTTGTTGGTTTCTTCAGTATTTTAAAAGTATAAATATGATATATGAAAGGGAGACTCATTCTTGACAATCTTATAACTTCTTGGGATGATCTTGAGTGAAATCAAGAGATTTGATAAAATACTCTTTTTTTGAAAATTGATATTGATGAGGCCTATGAAAGGATTGAATGAGACATTAACCTTAACATGTTGAATTGATTAGGGTTTGGTTCCTTCTATCATAGATTGGAGGGGACTCTCTTATCATGGAATTAGACAAGGATTAGAGGAAATGGTGCACTTTTCAATCTTATTCTTCTGCAACTCTCTATTCAAATGGTTTCCCTCTTGCCCCTTCTCTTAATGTGTTTGAAATTACAACTCATTCTCTAGGTTTTTTGAAGGAGGCCTCTAGAGTGCAAGGGAAAATTAAATGAATTACTTTACCTAGTAGCAATCTACTTAATGTTCATTTGGCATATGTCTTAGCTTTAATAATTCACTCAGCTTAGAAAATTGTAAAGGGTACTATTCCTTTGCAAAATCTACTGGAGCAATTGTTAGTGAGAAAAATAGAGGCCTTCTTTCTTGGTTTGGATGAACTCTCCAAATAGTTGAATCATAAATGGAAGTATGCAAAACCAAGGAAAACCATTCATTATCTTAGCATTTACTAATTAGTAAAGTGGATAGTGGAAAAGATTGAAAAAAAAAATTGAAGCTTGAAGTCATCTTGATCTCCCTCTTATCCAAGATGTTACATTCATAGAATCCTTTCAACAAGGCACATTTATTGCTAGTCTTTGACATTCCATTCTGAAGCAACTTATAAACTGCTAGAGGAGGTTCTTAGAAGTTTCCTTTCTAAAAACAAGACTCACATAAAAGGGGGTTTTGTGGCATATAATATTTGCATTTCACAAAAGACTGAGGGCAGTTAAGCCTCCCAACATAAGAGCTTAAGAAGCTACTCTTACTAGTAAATTATTGATGGTATGAATAGTGTGGCCTATGATATTGGCATTTTATCAAAGAATAAAGAGGATTGAGACTCCCCAACATAAGAGCTTAGGAAACTACTCTTTCTAGTAAATGGATAATATGAGCAATGGATAGAAAGATCGCTTAGAATATTTTATTTCAATGCCATATTCAATATGATTAACACATTTAGAGTAATCTGGCCCCTTAGAATCTTCTATTTCAATGATATATTCGATATCCTTAACACATTTAGGGTAATAATGGCCCCTTTGAGAGATGTGACATAATTGATAGTGATAAGTAGAGGGTGTGGGTTGGATGCATATATTGTTTGGTTCTCTCATCGTTATTTGCAAGATTTCAAGGCGCATGGGATCTATCAACAAGACCTGACCTATTCGAACATTCCACTTTACCAACTATCAACCAGACATATTCGAATGTTCCAGTTTACCAACATTCAACTTAGATTCATGAGTACTTTTGTTGGACTACAATAAATTTCAATTTGCATTTGTATATACAGTGACTTATGAATATATATGTACAGACTCAATTTTTTATTTGTAATTAAAAGAAAACACAATAGCAAAGTATTAATTAAAACTGGATGTCAGCAAGCTAATTACAAAGGAAATGGATAACCTCACCTTGACTTGCGCACACTTCAATTCAGCATGATGATTTCTCAGGTGGGGTGAAATATGCCGAGGACCAGGAATGGATATTGCATCGACCATCAAAGGGAGGAGAACAGTAACATTCTTGTGCACATAATGTCCATGGAAGTTAAAAAGAAGCATCATAATCGGACAGCATTTCGTAACTATCTTGAAAGACGCGGTGCTTGGATTCAGCTGCTCAGGAATCGTCCCTATGGTTTTGAAGTTCTGATAAATCTGCAATTTCTCCCATGGAAAAACACGAAGGTCAGTCCTTTTTAATACTCAAATAGAATGTTTAAGAACTGAGAAAAACTTGAGTCGAATACATCTATGCAATAGTGGAATCTAGAAAAATGGACCATGAGCAACACTCCAACGCACATTTTCTAGTTAAAAGGCTATAATAATATAATTAAGACACAAATCCTCGATGTGAAATTAAAATCATAAAGTTATATTGTAGGAAAGTATGCAGTAAACAACAAAACAATATAAATTAAACAGGTACAATGATTGATAACAAAAATTAAACAAGTATAATGACCTGATAACAAATTTAAGATTGTTTCATTATGAACTTAAGGCAAATAAACATAAATAAACATCTAGATGTCTTCAGATTTGGCAGACAGATGGCAGATTGGAATTTTCAGACTTAGTAAATCGGTATTCTCTACTGGGACTGAATTGAAGTGCCCAGTGTTGCTGCAAACTACCCTGCAAATTACACAACACTGTAAATTACTAGGTTTCCAATTTCATGGGTGGTAACATTTTTCTTATTTTTATCTGAATCCGTTTTATTTTAAAATTCACCACATAGATTTGAACATTGTTACATTTCAATCATTCCATAATTCTAACACAATTTTCTTTGCTTGTTAGTGGGCAAATTATGATATAAGGTTGGCAACTTGGTTGGTAACATTATGGGATTGGGTTGGATGCCAATGTAGGCAATATTGGTGAAGTGGCTATGCCACCATACCAGCACCTAAGTTAATGGACTGCAGTGCAGCTCTTTCTCCATAGCCATTATAATAATAATAAGAACAATCTAGGAAGAAAATGTTGGAGAATGATAATTACTCCTGCTGGCTAATTAGTTTAACTTTTACAGTTACTAGCAGTTCAAGTAGTTTATCAGTTTTACTGTTGTAACTAATATCGTTGTAACTAATATCTTTATATAAAAGACAGATCAAAGATGCTTGTGCTGGGCATTAGCTCTGCAATACATTTGTGCAATTTTTTTTTATTTGTGATGTGTATGTAGCAACACTCAGAGTTGTTCTTTCCTTTGCCGTTGAATTGACAAATGGTATCAGAGATTTTAGAGTCACATTCAGCAGTCTTGTGAAGAGTTGTTTGAAAAGAGAGATCGAATCTCTGCATAAGGTCAATCGATCGCCGTTCAAAGGAGGCCACGGTCAATAAAGAAGTTAATAGAGAAGGAGTGTCGCCTGAGCAGCAGAGCCGCTGCAATAAAGTAATTTCCAAAGCGTAAAATCCGAGAAAGAAAGGATCGGACAAGTAGAAGGTAGAAGAATCGGAAGCCATAAGGAGAAAACTAAGTGAAAAAAAATAATCGGACACGTAGAAGAATCGCTGCATGGAAGTTCACGAATTGCTGAAAAAGATCGGCAGAATTGCTGAAGGGTCCGCATTTGCAAGATAAAGTGTAACCTGGGAATAGAATCCACCTTTTAAAGACAAGGGCGATAAAAGTCAAGTAACAATAGTTGAGCAGCAAAAAAAAGTAAGAATAGTTGAGCAAGGAAAGAATCGCTGCAAGAAAGCAAAACAAAGTTATTGTTGAAGTGGGGCGATAAAGGCAGGATGGCATATGGCTGCAAGAAGTGAAGCGACAAGAAAGTTGAGGAGTTATTGAGTGAAAAGATCTCAAGTGAAGAAAGGTTAGCCGTCGAAGAAGGAAATACGCAAGAAAGGTGTCAAGCAGTAAGATTGAGAATTTATGTGGTCAATCAAAGAAGTCGCAAACACTGAATCTGCAAGAACTTTTTTTGTAAGATAATATTTAAAGAGTATATCCCTAACAAGTGGGAACAATATATCAAATTTTAGATATATTGAGAGAAGTGAAGTTGGATTTTTAGATCAGATTTGATTGAAACGGAAAAATGGCTTGAGCAGCCATAGATATATTGAGAGAAGTGAAGTTGGATTGTTAGATCAGATTTGATTGAAAGAGAAAAATGGCTTGAGCAGCCATATTTTTACCATTCCTGTTTTTACATGGAAGAAATATGAAGCATAGTCAATAAAAATGATGACTTTGTTGAGGGCTCAAGATGTTTGGGAGTATGTATCTTGTGGGTATACAGAACTTGTGTGGGACGAAGCAGTCTAACAGACTCTTACAATGCCCAGAAAACTCAGTTAAGATAATACAGAACGAAGGATGCAAAGGCATGGCATCCCATCCAAAATGCTTTGGATGACACCATCTTCCCGATGATTTCTCTTGAGAGGCTCTCTAAAACCTCTTGAGATATCTTGGAAAGCATGTATGAAGGCACCACGAAGGTGAAGAGAGTGAAACTGCAAACTTTGAGAAGATATTTTGAAACTCTAGAAATGAAGGAGTCAGAGTCGCATAACTCAGTTGAAGAAGTATGGTGAACATGTTCTGGATCAAAAGGTAGTCGAGAGGGTTCTCAAAACCCTATCTATAAAGTTTGATTCGATAGTCGCAACTATCAAAGAAGCAAAATATTTGAGTCACCTTTAAGTAGATGAATGGATGGGGTATCTTCTCTCCCACGAATCTAGAATCAATAGAAATGACCATTCCTTACTTGAAAACGCATTCAAGTCTCAGGAATGATCATTCCTTGCTTGAAAACCCATTCAAGACTCGGGTTTTTCTTTCTAGAGGGATAGGCAGATCAAAAGGCAGAGGTAGAAGCTGTAGAGGCAGGGCCAAAAAAAAAATGACGAGGAAGACAATGAGGAAGATATGAGCGACTACAGAGGCTCACAGAGATCTAAGATCAAATGTTATTATTGCAATAAACTAGGTCATTACGCCAATCAATGTAGGAAGAAGCCGTCAGACCTAGGAAAACAGAATGCAAATTATTTGAATACCTTTGAAAACAATGGAGAATTGGTAAGGCTCACAGAGATCTAAGATCAAATGTTATTATTGCAATAAACTAGGTCATTACGCCAATCAATGTAGGAAGAAGCCGTCAGACCTAGGAAAACAGAATGCAAATTATTTGAATACCTTTGAAAACAATGGAGAATTGGTAATCATCCGTTTTTTGTCAATTGTAATTGTTAATGATCTTAGGAGTCATAATTAAGGCCCAACAGAAATATTTTTCCAACTCACACTCACAAACCTGAAAGCTATGGCCTGGAAGTAATCCGAACTTTATCTCTCAAAAAGTAATCCAAACTTTATCTCTCAAAAACGACGATTTAAGAATCCAGCCCTTCACAGATAAAAATGAATAATAAAACTCCCCTTTACGACCCCTAAAATTTTATGAATACACCACCAGTGATAAAATTTCTGGTCGTGAGAGCTTACAGTTTGAACGAAATCAAGAAAGGGCTGAACCTCCGGCTCAAGAGTGGACGTGAAACTGCGGTGGAGATCGCGGACAATCCGCAAGCAAACGAGTCCGTTCTCTTCGTTGTCGGTCCTCAAAACGTACATGGCTACGCTCAGCAGATCCTGCACGTAAGGCTGAAGCACTCGGTTGTGAGGCAGCCTGCTCAGAATCTCTATAATTACCTTCCGCAGCTTGTGTTCATCGCTGTTCTCCATCTGGGGTTTCGTTAGGTGCAGCAGAAGATAGGACAACACCCCGAAGTGACTTTTGAGAAAGTTCAGGTACTCCGAGGTGTATACAATCTCCATACTGTTCTTCACCTCTTTGGCCAGTTCATACCTCACCGGCATAGCTGAACGTTGCATTGCAGGTTAAGAAAAAAATATACAGCTATTGAAACTAAAATCTTGCATAATCTAACCCTTATTGGCTCTGAAAAAGGATACACAATTTTGGTTCCAAAAGCTTGCGGGCATGTTGCTGCAAGTTGCGAAGATGAATCATTTTTTCGTACCGTTTGGTTTTAAAAAACCTAACCTACGAAGGAATCCGAACGGCTGGTTTGCAAAGCTCCGCTGTGATTCGCCCTTCTGCAAAGCTCCGCTGTGATTCGCCCTTCGTCCCGATAACAATAGAAAAACAGTCAAACGTAAAAAGCCCAGGTCATGAAAGGAGAAGGCTTCATTCGCGCTTTGCGGATAAACCTGTGGTGGTACTATACCCAATCACATAAAAAAACAGAGGTCAGTGGTTTGGAATGGTTTAATAGTTATAAACGGGAAGTTATTTATACACCGGAAGAAAAGAGCGGCATCTTAATCTTAGGTTTTATTTTCTTAATGTCATGGTTCAGTCCTTCCATATCCTAGGTTTTCTATAATTATAGAATGTAAAATCTAACATATAAAATATTATTATTATTTTAATTTACATTTATTAAAAACGGAGGTTAGTTTTTCAAAACCGTTTACATTTATTGACGGGACTATTTATACACGGGGAGTAAGGAGTAAGGTGTAGCGTCTTTAATAATAAGGTATTTTGAGGCGTTGTTATTGAAGTGTTCATATTTTTCATATTTTTCTTTTCTTCATTATCGAGGCGACTTGGGCCAAAGCTAACCATAGACACCCTATTTGAACTTGAACTCCTGAATTGAGCTCACAATTTTAATAATAAATTGATAAATTTGGTTTAACTAATAAATTTTTAAAATATAATTTATTTTATTTGGAAAAATCTATATTTTTATTTTGATATTGAAAATTTTTATTATATATAATTTTATGATTTATAAATAAAAAATAAAATTAATTTTATTTTAATATATAAAATTTAAATATTTTTGTATATATATTTAATTGATCAATAGTAGGTCTAATGGTTAAGAACATGTGTTTCTTCTTAAGAGGTTATTGGTTCAAATCCAGATGGGGGTAGGGTATGTATACCTTCGTAGACTTTACCAGTCAAATCGTGGGCCCTGACCTTAAAAATAGATTATTATTATTATTATTATTATTATTATTATTAATGAATTATTTGAAAAGTTAATTTTTATTATTAATTTATATTAGTTAGTATAATAAAATAAATAATACTTGTTTATTTAATTATTAAATATGGTCCAAAGGGGTTGGATTCAATGGTGGAAAGTGAGGAGTTTTTCACAGTTGGGCAAGGTTCAATTTTCGTGAGGTCTTTACCTGGAGCCATGGGGCACCTTGAGGTAGTGATTGAATGTGTGGTTGCACCCAAGGATACCACACATAAGTGGATCAAAGACCACCCCGATGTCCTTCAACTTTATGCCCAAAAGGGTTGGATCCAATGGTGGAAAGCGAGGAGATTTTCAGGGTTGGGCAAGGTTCAATTCCTACGAGGGATTTACCTGGAGCCATGGGAGCACCTTGAGGTAGTGGTCGAATGTGTGGTTGCACCCATAGATACTATATTAAATGGTATTGTGACCCATGCACACATAAGTGGATCAAAGTCCACCCCCATGTCCTTCAACTTTATGCCCAAAGGGGTTCGATCCAATGGTGGAAAGCGATGAGTTTTTCATGGTTGGGCAAGGTTCAATTCCCGTGAGGGATTTCCCTAGAGCCATGGGGGCACCTTGAGGTAGTGGTCGAACTTGTGGTTGCACCCATAGATACTATATGGGGGCATCTTGAGGTAGTGGTCGAATGTGTGGTTGCACCCAGAGATACTATATGGGGGCACCTTGAGGTAGTGGTTGAACATGTGGTTGCACCCAAAGATACTATATTAAATGGTATTGTGACCCATGCACACATAATTAGATAAAATTCCACCCCCATGGCCTCCAAATTAAAAGTCACCGAGGTCTAGAGCAGTAGGTGAGGGAGTGCATTGTTAAGGCACGAATGAAACCCCTGAAGACACCTCAAATCAAGCGATTTAAAAGTTGGTGCAATCCAGTCCGGGTGCAATCCCAGGGTGACTTTGACGACTTAGATATCCCTAAATCGTGGCATCTTAACCAAAGTAATCCATGGGCAAACCAATAAAGATCACGATTACAAAAAAAAATTACTAAATATGAATTTTAAAATTTTAAAATTTTAATTTTAACTTACGAAATTATTTTATTTTATTAGTTGGTTTACATTTATTGAGCTTATCATTATGGCTAAGAGAAAGTATTTGGGATATGTTTTACCATCTATGGTTAGTCCACTCGGAACAAATTAACATCAAGAATAAATTTTACATATCGACATTTATTAAGACGCTAATAACAAATAACACCTATTGCTTTGGTATGGGTTACTTTTATTGTCAAATGTCAAGTATTTAATTTGAGAATATTAAATATAAATATTTTATTTTACTTGTTTAGCATGGTTATGGATTGGTCATTAAAGTTTTAGTCGCCAAGTATATGGCGTAAATTTATTAAACAAGGTTTTATAAATGGTGGAGGTAAATAAATNGAATTTTAAAATTTTAAAATTTTAATTTTAACTTACGAAATTATTTTATTTTATTAGTTGGTTTACATTTATTGAGCTTATCATTATGGCTAAGAGAAAGTATTTGGGATATGTTTTACCATCTATGGTTAGTCCACTCGGAAGAAATTAACATCAAGAATAAATTTTACATATCGACATTTATTAAGACGCTAATAACAAATAACACCTATTGCTTTGGTATGGGTTAAACAAGGTTTTATAAATGGTGGAGGTAAATAAATTTTATATATATATATATATATATATATATATATATAATTTTAATGGTTTGCCAGTTAAATAGGTAAAATTTTACATTAAATTTGTAATTATTTAAATATTCAAATGGATGATATCTATTAAATTTATTTACTTAATTATTGATATTCATTTACTTATATGGTAAATATGATTTTATTAAAGTTATTTTCTTAATTATTGATATGCATTTATTTATTTATATGATAAATATGATTACTCATTTTTAGAGAATGTGATATATATATATATATATATATATATATATATATATATATATATATATATATTTTATAATTATTTTAACTTTATAATGATATTATGTCACCATTTTTTTCAAATCACTTTGAAATTTGTTTTTTAATTTATATTTATTTATTTTCATAAACTTATTTTTAATGTAGTTAAATATTCAATATTTATTTATGATTTTAAACATTAAATAATTATAAAAATTATATTATATTTAACATAATCTTAAATTTACTTTAGTATGTGTTGTTAATGGGATTTACAGTGTTATTTATAAGAATTATTTCTATTTTACTTGTCATGTTTAATTTCCACAAGTAGTATGTTGTATTTTTAATGAGTATATTATTGTAATGACTTTGTAATCTAAAAAAAAAATTATTTCAATATATGTCATATTAATATTTAAAATTAACATTAAATTTAAATAATTTGTAAATAATTATATGCTTAAACTTGAAAAATGTTTATAATTATATGATGATGATGATGATGATGATTAATGTCCACTAAGACCGAATTGGTCTATGAGACCTTAAGAGGGTAAGTGATTACTTGTGATTCTTTAGAATTTTGTTTCTGTGCTCGAAAAGCATTAAGAGAAGCTTTCTAAGATCAAGATACTTTTGTTGAGTTAAGATGTTAGGAAGGTTGGTAGTGTGATAAATATTTTGAAAATGAGATCTAATATTGGTATAGGATGGACAATCTAAGAGAAAGTGTTTTTAATCTTCAACCTTCTTAGTGTCACAAAGGTGACACACTCTTTCATCCCATGGCGTTTTAGGAATCGACCAATGCCCAATTTCACTATGGAACTTGTGAGAATTTTTTCTTATCTTATCAATGCTTTTTTTTTCTTTACACTTGGAAAAACAGATAGCTAATTTTGATCTTCTAGATTAGGGTTGATTACATCTTTATAATACCTTAATTTTCTTTTTTCCTCTAACTCTTTATCACACCACATTTTCTCTTTAAATTTTGATTTGACTCTTTTTTTAATAGCATATTTTCTTCTACAAAATGGTTTCTTCCATGATTCCCCAATAGTTTGGCCAAGGTCGAGCGTCTTTATGCCATCCTCACTTGAGACGATGGTGGTTATGACTTGATTTTGAAGCAATTTAGGTAGCCTCTTGTTTTCCATGTTGTTTAACTTGTTCTTATACATTAGGTGTCTAGTCATAGCCATGCTCTCAATGGGGGAGAGGCTTGTTTCTAAGAAGAGGATGGGATAGGGTGTATTTCCTTTAATTTTGAGATTATAGGTTATAAAATTCTTTTGTATTTTCTCTATCTTTCTCCAGGATTCACGAGAGATACTACAGCCCCAGACTTCACATCAATAAAGAATAATAGGTGTAACAAGAGTATCAAAGAGGATTTTCTTCTTATCCCAACTCCAAATATCAGTTGATTTACAATTGTTTTCAATCCCATAATAAGATTTCCATCCCCCAATAATCCTTTTCTCAATGCTATAATTCCAATTGAGCTTGTGGTGAATATCAATTCCAAGATATTTGTGTGAAGTCACTTCCTCCAAGTTGTTTTTGTCATATACAAAGGTATCATAAGAGATATTATTGGATTTAATAATCATGACCTTAGTCTTATCAGTATTAAGAGTCATACCCATATTGGAGCAAAAATCCTAGAGGATTCTTAGTTGGTTTTCAAGATCATGGGGACTCCTTTCCATAAGAACGATATCATCGGCATAAAGAAGAAGATTGATGACTATACCAGTGAGAGTAGGGCCGACACAACCTACTTTTTCCAAGAATTCTTCTAACTTGTCAATGTATATGCCAAAAAGGGTAGGGGACAAGGGACAATCTTGTTTGACTCCAATATTGCAATTAATCTCTTGACCATCCCTCAGAGTTTTTAAACTTAGCAATAACATTCTCATACATCCTTATTGCAGCAACCCTCAACTCGAGAGGCACTTTTATCTCTTCCAACCTATTCCAATTTTTTTCCCTGGGAACCATCTCAAAAGCTTTTCTAAAGTCAATTAAACAACAAAAAAGATTGGTTTTAGTATTGTGGAACTCATCTGCAATGATCCTAAAGGTAACAATATGCTCCACAGTTGAATGATATCTCCTAAACCTGGCCTGGCCTTTAGCTCTTTTAACGTGACTTTCTAGCTAAAGGCTAATCTTCTTTTCCAAAATAATTCCATAAAGATTGGCTAAAATCAGGCTAATCATAATGTTCCTATAATTAGAGAGAATGTTTCTATCCCCATTTTTAAAAATAGGAACAATGAGGCTTTGCGTCCAAGGTTTAGGGAAACCCTGCTTGACTGCTAAATTGAAGAGCTTGTGTATGTGAGGGATAAGGATTGGCCCTATGATTTTTAAAATTTCTTCTTGGTAGCCTTCAATGTCCTTAGCGTTCCCATCTAAAGAATAAAATTCTTCCTTTGTAGGGACAATAGGAATGTTGTCCATGGCATTAGGGAACTCATAAATACTTTTAAGGTAGGAATTCCAGTCCCTTAATGGAATCCTATTATTTTCTTTAGTATTGTGTTTTAGAATTTGGCTCCAGAACTTCTTAGGATCCAACTTGTATAATTGTGAAAGTTGTTATTGCCTTTTATTGATATAATATCTTTTTTTCCTTTTAATTAGGGCTTTGTAGGTATTGATCTTATCGAGTTTTAAGGGCTCATTAGAAGCATCCCTAATGGCTTTCCTAGCAATTTTACATTCTTTATCATACCAAAGGTTGGTCATTCTATTATTATTTTTATAGGACATGTAACATCCCTCTCTTGCGCACTGAGCGAACTTATTCTTTGAGGACACTTGCTCACAAGTGATCCAGATTACTATACTATTAAACATTTGATTTTGATTATGAGACGTTATGGGTTGATGACATGTTGTTTTACTGCGTTGACATAGACAAGTGTTATTGACTTGGTTTTACTGAGTGTGTAGGATCTTGGACCTCGAGGATGCAGAGGAATCAATGGAACCCCTTGGACTCCAGATCGAGTCGGGGAGTGTACCATTGGGGTTTGATTTTTTAATATGTGATATTAGTGCATATGATTAGATGATATGATATGGATATATTCTGACATGATTCATTGATGATGCAGGGTGACGATATCTTGACGACAAGACTCACATGTGGAGTAAAGGGGTCACGCATGACTACCAGAGAGGTTGAGGGAGAGGTGTGGAAAACAGCCATGCCACAGCCTACTAGCACTCCCATCGTGGCTTGAACTGTAGGTTAACATTTACCTAGTTCGAGAGGACCCATGATGTTGTGAGGGAAGACTGCGATAGTCGCTCACGATGATTCTAAGGGCCACGCAATAAGGTGGGAGCCTTATTCCTTATAGGCCCTTAGTCTCCCACAAGTTCACCTGGCAGAGTATTGACTCCAAGGGTCTTTTATGTCTACCAAGTTAGTCAAGAGGCGAGTGGCACCCTTGGAGCACATGGTGCGTCCTGAAGGGAAAGTCATGCAAGAAAAATGGAAAGAGGTGAGGGGCACCCTTGGAGCACGTAGTGCGTCCTGAAGGGCACGTTGTGCACGGGAAACAAGTGAGGCGAGTGGCACCCTTGGAGCATCTAGTGCGTCTTGAAGGGCATGTCGCGTTATTAATGGTAAATGAATGAATCTAGATGGCCTTAAGACTAATAACGTGATGAATTTTTTTTAAAACAAATTCCCTAATAAAAGGTCGCCCACGGAAATTAAAGTCTAGGTCTAATTTACTAGTGGCATAATTTTCTCTATCCTTTATAAAAAAAAAA
>SNQJ01S0017900.1:79267-95142 GCA_010110895.2 Picea sitchensis | reverse complement strand
AAGTCACTATTCACTAAGAAGCCTATAATACTAAGAAGCAAAATATTAATAAAGCAAATAGAGTCAATAACATGCCATTGGACACATCTTTCAAGTGTTTCCAAACAATTAAAAAAATAACAGGCCAGAAGAAAGTGAACAACTCAGTTCTATAATTTAATTCTATCCTAAAGAAATGCCCATACCTTTGACTGCTCCCGACTTGCACTCTGCAAGAAAGGTACCAGATCTGGTCCCACAAGCTCCAACAGTTCATTCTCAAGCCCAAGTTCAATCATTGTTCGGTACAAATATTAATGAAAAGATTGATCAGGCCATCGAACACTAAGCTGAATAATTTGACGTATATATCGCTCTTGAGATGCTTGGTTAAGCAAAGGATGGCTTGCAGTATGTTGGACAGGAGATCCAAACTCTGTATGAAGTCTTTTATGACTGGGTTCACCTTTTAAAGATCGAAGAGAATTCATCACAACCTCATAACATTGTTCTCGCAGGGCAAGTGCAGCCTGTCGACGATTCAGATCAATTTGTTCATTAATCRCATCCTCTGCARGATCTAGAGCAYGGGCCTTTTGGAGGGGAAGCTCCACAACTRCTTCATAGAATCTACAACTGGGAGTATCAACCACATGRTTTACTATACTTTGTTAATTTTAACCAATAAACAGGCATATATCAAATTTAATAACATAAGCTTTCCTTTGAAACCAAGAGGAAAAGAAACTTAGCAAAAATTCAAAACACAAAATCAAAGCAAAGCCTTGTTTTGTATGGCATCGACTGTTCATGGGGCTATTTATATTATAGTAATTTGCACTGTCTACTCTTTTTTATCTTATCTTAATGAAATCTRTTTGAGATTGAAAATGGACTAGCATGGTTTAATTCTTTGCATCCTCTTTTGATACTCTGCCTTATGTTCTGAGCTAGGTATTTCATCTTTCTTTTTTGTGGTGCACCTATTGCTAGAATTGTGTTGAACCTTTTCTGCACTACTAACATGCTTTTAGTAGCTCACATTGTTTTTCGGAAAGGTGTCTTATAGTCGAGGTGTGGTAAGACTCAGATTTATTAGTTGTGGTGAACTTTGGTTGAGGTCGTTGATGTGTCATAATACACTTCTAGAGAAATTTGCTATTCTGCATATGTAACTTCAGAGTCTAGACTGGTTTCCAGAGAATGGTGTATTAACTAGTTAATTTTAAATTGGTTGATTAGACGGGTGCATGAATTTGGAGTGAGGACACAGAAACTTACTTTTTTCTAATTACATCTATATCTTTCGACAACTAATTTTATATGGTAGCACCCCTTCAAATGTTTTTTTCCATTTTTTGTTATGAAAAAAAAAATGGGCCATTAAATTATGTGTCTGAGAAGAAGAATAATCAGGTTTGTTGCAAATTGAAGTCTATTTTTTTCCTAAAATATTGTAATTATTGATTTGCATTCAAACTGGAGCATTACTCTTAGCTATTTGTATAGTTCATGTTTATTACAATGAAGCTTGTTAATGCATGAATCTGCACTAAGAAGAATATAGGACAACATGGAAGAAATGATAAATGTAAAAACCTTTGACAAATAAGCAATAATGTCGATAGAAAACTAGGTTTTATCCTTGTAAATAGAAGTAACATAGAGGATATAGACAACAAAATATTTTAAAAAATGATTGGAAGAATTGGAGAGATTAGAGAAGAACATGCTTTGTGAAATATTTAAATGAGAAATGATCAATATTATGGTGAAAAGTTATGATGCAAACAAGATCAAGAAGTAAGATTTTGAAGATGGCATGCTGAATGACACTGAACCCATTCAGCTCTAATGTTTTCTGACATTCTTCCCCACAGACTTATACTGAAACAAATATCTATTTTTTGTTCGTCGAGAAGACCCGCAAACCCTTTTTGAAGCGTCGTTATTATAGCAAACTTGTCGCAACATACCTGGCTTTCTTTCTTTGTTCTTCTTTACATATATATTCTTTACTGCATGATTGTCAGTTCATCCTCACTTTTACACTCATACCCGGATTAATTTAGTCATTTTCTAGAAAAGAGATGCCCTAAGCACTCCCTGTTTGGCCATTAATACTGAATAGACAATTCAGTCCCGTTGGCCTGTCTTTGGTCATTAGTGAACATTACCATAATATCTGTTGTTTTCATCTCAAATTATCTTCGAGCTGCTATTAGAATTGCTTCTAAGAGAAAATCCCCATCTCTTTGGTTCAAATTCACAAGGTTTTCAGAAATACGGGAAGTTGGGCTTGATATTTAAGAAATGGTTTGCAATTTTAGAATTAGATACATAGAACAAGCAAGATGTGTCTTTAAGGCATGAAAAATTACATAGCCAAACTCCCCCCTAATCGTTTGTCAATCCTTGTACTCAAAAGAAGTACCCAACATTACTGATAAGTCTAACCATCTGAAATTTCACTCATTAATTCAGGAGACTGGAGCCAATCGGCTTGCATGGCTCCCACATTTCTACATTTTTTAACATATTAAAAAAAAATCGTGATCCTAATTGACAGTTCTATGCAGAGCGAGCTACTCGACTCCTACATTTTAGACAGATACCAATAAATTTCAACAACATTGCAGTCAATGAGTCCCTCGGCTTAGAGCGACATCGATTTATTTCAAAAACATGAGGACAATGGATACCCATGCCCTTGGAAAATCAACCATTTCTATTCTTTAACTAAGGTTTTGAAAAAAAAACCAATACCCTAGAATGGGGAATTTAACGGATTGAAACATTGAGAGCTCACAGTATCTGAGATGGAGGATCGGCCCGACACAATGCTCTTGAGACGCGACATCATATGCATTGGAGCACCTCGCTCTGCTCACTGCAGCACAGATTCTTTAGCAACCTTGCAACTCTCTATTCTTCTATTAACAGACCGTCAGGGCCTGATATCACGTTGTCCATGGTCCCGGGCTCAAGATCTATGAAGTGTGCATTCGAGCGGACCGATAATTAGGGCTTCGTCTGCAATCTGGCTTCCATACCGCTTTTCGGCCTTGGTCCTGAAAGAATACTGCTGGGGCAGAGAATACATCCACTAGAAGAAGAAGAGAATCGTCATCAAATAATAATAGGGCGTATGATCCATTCACACGGCCGCCATGACCCCCCACGTCTAGATTACCGACACTATGAACGGAATACAGGCGAACAAGAGCCACTCTAGGGTTACGAATATGGGCGGATTCTCGAGCTGGAGCCACCAGAATTGAAGAGAAGCCCACACATCGATCAAAAAATTCACCTCGCAACACACCAGCACGACAAGTATGTATAACGACTAGGAATCTATGGTGGAGAGAGTCGCACGAGGGCCAGCTACGAGATGAGCAGGGTCGACCAGATGCCGAAGAAGAGTGATGCGAGTTATGATGGAGGGTTTGATGATCACGGAGACGTGTCATGTATCCATACACTATGGACAAATGATGAAAATGCTAGAGTGAAGTCCCCTAAAAGAAAGCCTTCGGCATAAAAAAGGGAAAATATGGGTAGTAAGAGTTTACAAGAGTGTTTGAAATAAACAGTCTTGAAATAAACCTACACACAAGACGACGAATAAAATATTGATGTTTTCTATAATGGTAAACTCTAGCACTAACTTGCCCAAAATGGTAAAATCCATAATTTACTTAATACCCATCCATAAAATTGCATATAATTGACATGAAACAACAATGTGAAATGGGGAAAAGAAATGAAATTATTATGTAATCAACAAGAAAATAGTGCATTGTTACCTTGCATGAAATGGGTAGATCTAAACCTTCTCTCCTCAAAGTTATTTCCTCAAAAGGGCTCATGAGTCCAAAAGCATCTCCACCTCTCTTCCCAAATTTCAAACAAGCAAGTAGAAAATGTACAAGAATGGTTCCAATATGGGGAACCGAAGATAATTCTAATGACATAACCTTATAATTCAATACAAAGATCCTCAAATTAATGTATAGGAGGCCTTTTTATACANGTTCTAATTCTTCCTTAATTTTCATTTGAAAGTGGAGAACATCAAGTTTTCCTTCCAAAAGCTCCACCAATCCATTGTCGCTAAGATCGACCATAGAGTTTACTGTAGCATGGGTGCTGCATGCACTCCTCGCTTGGAGTACAACATTATTGAGATACTGATATCTGAAAAACAACACAATAAAATAATTAATTAAGCCACAAATGTCCATTGTTTTATGAATTGTTTAGGAAATATCTAGAGTCAATTGACATAAGTCCTCACTACGAGAAGATTTCCTGGGTATGGAGAGCAAGAAAATCTTTTCCATGCACCTAATTCTACACTCTTATTGGTTTAATATAAAATATAACTTAGTTTTCACAAAAACAGAAAAAAATTAAATAAACATTATCCACTCACCATTAAAAGAAGCACTATGGATTTATTTCCCCTTTTCTCTATTTTGAAAATGTGGAATGGGAGGTGTGGGAGGAGTTCAGGAATGAGGGAAAACTAACCTTTGCTCTAGTGTCAACATTTCACCACCTTCTACTTGCATCCTTTCTGACAGCCTTAAGAGTACATGTACTGCAAGCACATGTTTCCTTTTGTATACATAATAACGAGCAAGAAGTTCGAGGTCTTTGGCTTGCTCAAGATTCACAGCTTGTCATGTACGAGACATGGATGAAGGAGCAGAAGGCATTGCTGATTTGAATATTAAATTGCCAGACTGTCAGAGGGAAATTAAAAGATATCAGAACTCACTTTAAAATCAGAACAAGAAATCAATGGTGATCAATAATTGTTTAATCATTGATTTCTGCAGACTAACTTTGACTATAGATTTTAGATAACTACAACAGACTGAGGAAATAGGTTAAGATACAAAACAAATTAGCATACAATTTCAATTATGTTAGAAAATGCAATGCCTAACAAGTCACTATTCACTAAGAAGCCTATAATACTAAGAAGAAAAATATTAATAAAGCAAATAGAGTCAATAACATGCCATTGGACACATCTTTCAAGTGTTTCCAAACAATTAAAAAAATAACAGGGCAGAAGAAAGTGAACAACACAGTTCTATAATTTAATTCTATTCTAAAGAAATGCCCATACCTTTGACTACTCCCAACTTGCACTCTGCAAGAAAGGTACCTGATCTGGTCCCACAAGCTCCAACAGTTCATTCTCAAGCCCAAGTTCAATCATTGTTCGGTACAAATATTCATGAAAAGCTTGATCAGGCCATCGAACACTAAGCTGAATAATTTGACGTATATATCGCTCTTGAGATGCTTGGTCAAGCAAAGGCCGACTTGAAATATGTCGGACAGGAGATACAAACTTTGTATGAAGTCTTTTATGACTGGGTTCACCTTTTAAATATCGAAGAGAATTCATCACAACCTCATAACATTGTTCTCGCAGGGCAAGTGCAGCCTGTCGACAATTCAGATCAATTTGTTCATTAATCACATCCTCTGCAGGATCTAGAGCACGGGCCTTTTGGAGGGGAAGCTCCACAACTGATTCATAGAATCTATAACTGATAATATCAACCACATGATTTACTATACCTTGTTAATTTTAACCAATAAACAGGCATATATCAAATTTAATAACATAAGCTTTCCTTTGAAACCAAGAGGAAAAGAAACTTAGCAGAAATTCAAAACAAAAAATCAAAGCAATGGATCAAGCTAACTTTCAAATTCAACATTCCCAATAAATCATATTTCCCAAATGGTTTTGATCATAGAAATTCCCATGGAATCACAAGCCCAGACTTAAATACTTATAATTTTCTCAATATTTGAAATGAAATGAAACTATCTTGATGTCCACTAATGACAAAAATAGGTCAAAGGCACTGTAAAGTCCAACATACCAAAATGGTAGTAAGGGGAGTGCAACAGACATCTCCCAAAAGTAAAATAGAAAACCCAAATCTAAGAGAACAAAAACAAAACACCTATATATCAAATATATCCAACTATTGGTACAAACAAGAGTAGAAGAAAGACAAGTCGTATGAGGGGAGGATCAGTTACTATCTTAATCAGATCTAGAAATGGAAATGTCCACCCCAACAGCCTCTCAGATAATGCCCTCTGGAGAGTGGCCTGGACTAATAGTTAATGATGTTTCCAGATAGCCTATTTGAAAATAGGGGAATTCCCAAGTTCCATAGAGTTTATGACAACCCTTTTATCCTAAATAGGAAGCAAGAAGAACCGTTAGGAATATTAACATGTCCCTGGTATTTGAATTTTTAACAAACCTGATGTTAACTGGCCACTCTGCATAGATTCCACAATTCCAAGAAGGAAACAGAAGATATGAGCAGTATCACCCAATTAATCTGTAAAGACTATAAATTCACTAAAAATCCATCTTATCCAGTCAGAGAAATCAAAGGAAATTGCTGAACTTTCAATTTTTGGAAAATGCATTAGATTCTCCAAAAATGCATATAGGCAATGTCACAGCTCTCCAAAAATGAAAAGAAACAAATTCAGTACAACCGAGACAATCCTACCCACATCAAATGTGGAGAAATGAACAATTATTGACAAATTCATGAGTAAGGAGATCATTTCAAATTCAACCATGCCATCAGAATTTAAGGTGCTGAGAATATTGTATATTTTTTTTGTTTTTGTGAGTAGAACCTTCCAAGTCATGTTATGCACTTTTCTGTGTGCCAATTAGCTTCTCCTTGTGTTGAATATGGTTCTGCAAAGCATCTCAGTATAGACAAACTTTGTGTTTGGTGAAATAAAGAGAAGTTTTGAACTCAATTATCTAATTCTTCATTCTCTTTGAAATAGTTATATTTATGTATGAATTTAAAAAGAAACTTCTGGATTGCATAGGTTTTATGGAATGAATACTTTTACTTGAATGTAATGAAAAAGCGTGTGCCATTGAAGTAGGTTTAAAGTTTAAAGTTTGTTAAATTTATAGCAGCTAAAAGAGCCATTCTCCGGAAGGATGGAAAAGACCCTAGCTGAGGTCTAGGGCCCCCAGTAAACTCTTGGGGTATTTGGTCTGGGACCAAATAGTCAGTGCCATGGAAAAAGACCCTTCTTAGGGCCCCCAGTATATGACTAGGGTTCTTAGTCTGAGACTAAGCAACTAAAGCCCCTAGATATGTCTAGGGCCCCTGGAAATGTCCAGGGTACCCATGCCTGAGGCATGGGTTGATCCATGGTCTTGTACCATGGTGGAAAAGACCCTTGTGAGGGCCCCCAGTNTTTTGAACTCAATTATCTAATTCTTCATTCTCTTTGAAATAGTTATATTTATGTATGAATTTAAAAAGAAACTTCTGGATTGCATAGGTTTTATGGAATGAATACTTTTACTTGAATGTAATGAAAAAGCGTGTGCCATTGAAGTAGGTTTAAAGTTTAAAGTTTGTTAAATTTATAGCAGCTAAAAGAGCCATTCTCCGGAAGGATGGAAAAGACCCTAGCTGAGGTCTAGGGCCCCCAGTAAACTCTTGGGGTATTTGGTCTGGGACCAAATAGTCAGTGCCATGGAAAAAGACCCTTCTTAGGGCCCCCAGTATATGACTAGGGTTCTTAGTCTGAGACTAAGCAACTAAAGCCCCTAGATATGTCTAGGGCCCCTGGAAATGTCCAGGGTACCCATGCCTGAGGCATGGGTTGATCCATGGTCTTGTACCATGGTGGAAAAGACCCTTGTGAGGGCCCCCAGTATACGATTGGGGTTCTTGGTGAAGAAACAAGCAGTAAAGACCCCTGAGAGGGCCCCTAGTATACGACTGGGGTTCTTGGTCTAGGACCAAGCAGTTAAAGTCCCTAGATAAGCCTAGGGCCCCTGGAAATGTCCAGGGTGCCCATGCATACAGAATGGGTTGATCCTTGGTCTCTAACCTTGGTGGATAAGACCCCAAAAAAAGTTCTAGGGCTACTTGATCCTCTATCAAGTATTTTGATGGTACATGACCTTCCTTGAAGAAGGACATAACCACATGAGGGATAAGTCTCATATGCAGTGATGATAAAGAAATACGTTCACCATGTTAAATGAAGAAATGAGTATTGCCACCTATCTAACCCTCTCTTACCCCTACCTGTGTTGATTTGGGGTTTTTGTTGGTTTTTGTCTTTTTGAGTTAATTTAAGTTTAAATTAAATACTTATTGTATCATGTTTAAATTAATGTTTTTTTATTTAAACATGATTAATTTATTTAATTTTACTTTTGTTAACCTAACCTAAAAACTATTTATAGAACCCCCCTACCCCTCTCATATCACACTCTTGTTCCTATGCTCTAATGCTTCAAAGTCTGTGGATCTCTCTTCATGTTGTGGCCCTTGTATGGAAGTCTACCTAAGGTTATTGCGGCCCTCCTTTTTCTTGTGTAGACTCTTCTAGGTTGTGTCCCCTCCTATTCTGCTATGGTGTGACTTGGTGCGGCACCTCTTACCTTTGCTGTGTTGAGCCCTTAGGGTGCGGCCCTCTTCGGCTCCTTCTATGAGCTGGCTGGTAGGTGCGGCCCTCCTATCTGCTGTGTGGAGTGAGTGCAGGGTGGATGACTCGGCTCTCTCCTTTGTTGTGTGGGGTGACTAGGGGTGCGGCCTCCTTTACTTGTTGTTGCAGGGGTGCAACCTCTTTTACCTGCTATTGCAGGGTGTGACCTCCTCTACTTGTTGTTGCAAGAGTTATTGAATGAGGGTTTGGGGCTGCCTTCTTTCCAGTATGATGTGTGAACCTTACCTTTAGTGCAGCCCCTTCTTTCATCTACCTATGTGGGTTTACAAGCTACGACTCCCTTATTTGTTGTTGTGGAGGGGTTTGAGGTACAACATTTTTTATGTTGGGTAGTGCGGCCTCTCTCTGCTGATGTGTGGCTCCCTCCACTACTATATTGTGACTAGAACAACACCATACTCTCCTCTTCTGTTGTGTAGTTGACAACTGCAGCATTTCACTACCTTTGTGACTGTGTTCCTGTCCTTATGCTAGCTACTAAAAGACTATGAATTAACCTTTCTCATTTCTGCTGAGGGGTGTTTGTTCTTGTGTGCAGACTATGACTCTTTCTTTGGTTTTTGGTTCTCCTGTGTAAGGGGGTTTTGTCCATAACAATTATGTGTGAGGGTTTGTATGCATTCACCTACTGTTACTATGAGGGTTAGACAATGTGAGGTCATTGTGGCCCTATACCTTTGGTGGAAAGAAAGTTTCTTCATCTATTGGCAAAGGGATCCCACCTATAAGGTGGATCTATGAATTGAACTTTTGCTGAGCATAATTCAAATGGTTCTAAATCCTTCTTGTTGGTTGTGACTTCTTCAGAGGTAAGGATCAGAACAAGGTATGCTATCTATCCACCATTTCCAGATTTGGTATATTGTTTTGAGTTCTATGCAGTCTGATCTATCTAGATCTATGTTCCAACATTAACAGTTATTAGATCTAAATAATATATTAAGTTTACCTCTCTATTTCTACAGTTTGATTGATGATTCAATGATCATATTGGTTTTTGAGTTTAGATCTGCATGTCTTTATCTAAGTTGAGTTTAGATTTGTATTTGATTCAGATATGTATTATAGACTTACTCTTTAGATCTCTTAGATCTGCACGACTAGTAGAGAATGTTGTCTAAACTCTAGATCTAGTTGTTTTACTCATCAAATTTTAAAAAGATATTATTGTTATGCTTTACTACACAAATTCCAACATGGTTTCAGAGCTATGGACGTGAAAGGAGCTCAAGAAGAAGTCTTGAGCCCATGTAGATCCTACTCTGGGAATTTGTTTTGCAGATCAGAAGACGTTGGAAAGGAACTTAAATCATTGTCATGACAAGAACATATTGAAGTATTAATCTCTAGCATATGTCCTTACCAACAGGTGATACTCCTTGGAATTGTTTCTTCATCTTTTAGTGGGTTAGATCTGATTAAGGGTTTGAATGACTATGGGTTTGCCTATGGCTGTGATCAAGTACTTTTTTTTTGGTTTAAAAGCTAAGAGCTTTCTGTTTTTTTAGAGTCAAAAGACTAGACAGTCATCTTAAATGCATGCTAAGGTTGACCACTGTAACCTGCATGTTCTCCCTATCATTTTTTAAATTATTGATCAAGCCTCTTGACAAGAAGTTATCCTTTATATTTTCTTTGGACTGATTGATATAAAAGGGGGGCACATTGAATGATCTTGCTTATTGACTCATACTCATGTGAGATGCAATTTTGGATGCCTAATTGATCTTTTTTGGAGTGTCTAAAGCGAGTTTGGGAAAGTTTCCTTGTCAAGAAAATCTAGAGGCCAGGATCCTTTATCTTTGAAAGGGACTCTTAGTGAAGTCCCTAGTTTATCTTTGATCACCTACTGATTTCCAAGATTTCTCTTTTCTACTGTTTGACTGAAAATTAAATGACAAACTYAGTTGAKAGAAGGTAAGATTTAGTCAAAGGACTGATGCAAAATGCTTGGAAAAGTAATCATYATCTTAAGATGATAAGTGATARTTTTTTWAARGSCTTTTTATTGCTACTAATAATTGATAAGTACTTAGYTTTCATTTAATAAGYTGTTGATAAAATAMAATGTTTTAACTGAACTGYTGGCAATGGGATTCTTAAACTGTGTAATTGACAGCACCTTATGCATCCTCATATTTTGTATTACAAAGAGTAAACAAGTCTTAAAGTTGACCACAATACATTGAGTGGTAGAATCTCATAAATGACTTTGGTATTTAGCTTTGAATGGGATGACTCTTGACAATCCAGTCTTTGACATATTGTTTTCTTATGGATGAATATACACAGGACAATAAGATATTCTCTTAAGGATATTAAAGTTACGTGAACTAATAGATTTATTTCTGCAAAAGTCTTGGTTAATTTGAGTTAGTAGCATGATACAAAGTTCATGCATATCTCAAGCCTAGACTAGTTTCATGGATACTTCATTTACAAGACTACAAATGACATCAAGATGAGATTACCTTGTTGTCATCTCTATGTATCCATGTCTAAACTGAATACTGTCAGAATCTCATATTTTCTTATAAACAAGGAAGCCATGATCACAACACCTACTTATTTTTTGATAAAGGCTAAGCCTTTCTCCTTGATTGGAAACCTAGCTATCCATTGATCTTTTATGAAAGACAACATGTAACCTTGGGCTATTTCATTAGTTAAAGAGTCCAACTTTTTATTTTGGTAGATGGGTTAATTTTTGCTTTGAGGAAACCCTACTGACATCATTTTTTGTAATTGAGTCATTATCCTTGGCACATGAACTCAGAAGTCTGACTCGGCTTTTCATTTTTGAATCTCATACTGGCATCAAGAACATCTTGAAAAGTTATGACACCAGTTCAAAGTCAAAAGTTTGTATAGTTTCAGAGGGAGCAAATTGACAGAAAGACAGATTTTTGTGAGACTCAGAGGGAGCAGTCCCTGTATATGAGTTAGTCCTTGACCTACAACAAAACTGGCAGTTTAGTAGAATCCAGGGGTTTCATTAGTTTCTTTGAAAGGAAACCTGCTTGGTACTGAGAAATACTAAAGGAAACAGAAAAGCTTCCAGCACCTAAAGGCACTTTCACAGAAAGCATAAACCAGATAAGTACTCTGGTCCTCTAGATGAATTGAATCTTATGATTGATTTAGAACCTTCCACTATTAAAATAAGGGAAGTTTTTGTGATAGAAAATAATGATGTATGGTCTATGTTTTCAAAATAACTCATAATAAATCAGTGGGAACCACCATTGTCTTATAAAATAAAGCCTATATGGAGGGTATATTTGTGACTCGTGAAAGAAGGGATGACCTATGACAAGATCTTTACCTTCATCAGGATCCTTTTGTCGCTTTCTTGTTTTGGATACTTCATCTGACAGATGTTAAGATTTTCTTCTCAAACAGTGAAGTTAAACAAGAGGCTATCCATGAAAAGAACCTCATGGATTATAACTCTGAGAGCTCAATATGACAGAATCTTGGGATCATCCTTATATGAAGATTATTCAAAATCTTCATCTGTTCCTTATAGGAAAGAAATTTTCTTATAGCTCAAATTGAGAGGGATCTCTTCTGAAGAAGTTGAAATGAAAGACTTGGATCTTTCACATTACTGAGCTTGGAGCTTTTGGCAGAAATCAGAAGAGATATTTCTCTCACAGGGTAAATATGTAGTTGAAGTGCTTTGCAGTTTTGGCATGATAGACTGCAAGTCCATGAGCACACAAATGATCTCTAGTCTAAAGAATCTACGAGATTAGGCCACAAGTTCAGATCCAAAAGTTCCCACCTTACATCGACAAATCATTGATTTATTTCGTACATATGATAACAGACATCTGTTATGCGATAAATGCTTTCTGAAACACATTTACATATAGTTACTGTGAAACACATTCTGAAATATCTCCGGGGGATATAACTTATGATCTTAGACACACCTCAAGTAGAGGTGTATTGCTCCATGGTTTCACAGATCCATATTGGATGGGCAGTACAGTGGATTGGAAAAGTACTTCCGGTTATCGCTTCAGTTTGGGTTCAGCAATGATTTCCTAGTCCAGTAGGAAACAAGGCTCTGTAGCCCAAAGAACTGCAAAAGCTGATTACATTGTTGCTAACGCTACAGGAAGAGAAGCAGTGTGGCTCAGGAAGCTTCTCTCAGACTTGTTTAGTTCAGAGCTTGAACCCACAGTCATTCACTGTGAAAATCACAGCAGTGTAAAGCTCACTGAGAACCCTGTGTTTTCGAAACACATTGAGATGATGTATGACTATGTCTGGTACATAGTTCAGAAGAATGTTCTTAGCATTCAGTGTTTCAAAAGTAGAACATACAACAGATATTTTCACCAAGCCACTGTCAAAGTTTGTACACTTTTGTGACAAGCTTGATGTAGCTAAGAATGCCTCTCTTATTGAGAGGGAGTGTTAAATTTATAGCAGTTGCAAGATCCATTCTCTGAAAGGATGGAAAAGACCCTAGTTGAGGTCTAGGGCCCCAGTGCACTCCTGGGGTATTTGGTCTGGGACCAAAAATTCAATGCCATAGAAAAAGACCCTTCTTAGGGNGGGGTTCTTAGTCTGAGACTAAGCAGCTAAAGCCCCTAGCTATGTCTAGGGCCCCTGGAAATGTCCAGGGTACCCATGCTTGAGGCATGGGTTGATCCATGGTATTGTACCATGGTGGAAAAGACCCTTGTGAGGGCCCCCAGTATATGACTGGGGTTCTTGGTGAAGAACCAAGCAGTAAAGACCCCTGAGAGGGCCCCCAGTATACGACTGGGATTCTTGGTCTAGGACCAAGAAGTTAAAGTCCCTAGATAAGCCTAGGGCCCATAGAAATGTCCAGGGTACCCATGCATACGACATGGGTTTATCCTTGGTCTCTGACCTTGGTGGATAAGACCCCAGAAAAAGTTATGGGGCTACTTGATCCTCTATCAATTATTTTGATGGTACATGACCTTCCTTGAAGAAGGACACAACCACATGAGGGATAAGTCCCATATGCAGTGATGATAAAGTAATAGGTTCACCATGTTAAATGAAGAAATGAATATTGCCACCTAGCTAACCCTCTCTTATCCCTACCTGTGGTTATTTGGGGTTTTTGTTGGTTTTTTTCTTTTTGATTTAATTTAAGTTTAAATTAAATATTTATTGTATCATGTTTAAATTAAATGTTTTTAATTTAAACATGATTAATTTATTTAATTTTACTTTTGTTAACCTAACCTAAAAACTATTTATAGAACCCCCCTACCCCTCTCATATCACACTCTTGTTCCTATGCTCTAATTCTTCAAAGTATGCGGATTTCTCTTCATGTTGTGGCCCTTGTATGGAAGTCTGCCTAAGGTTATTGCGGCCCTCCTTTTGCTGGTGTAGACTCTTCTAGGTTGTGACCCCTCCTATTATGTTGTGGTGTGACTTGGTGCGGCACCTCTTTCCTTTGCTGTGTTGAGCCCTTAGGGTGAAGCCCTCTTTGGCTCCTTCTATGAGATGGCTGGTAGGTGCGGCCCTCCTATCTGTTGTGTGGAGTGAGTGCAGGGTGGGTGACCCGGATCTATCCTTTGTTGTGTGGGGTGACTAGGGGTGCAACCTCCTTTACTTTATGTTGCAGGGGTGTGACCTCTTTTACTTGCTGTTGCAGGGTGTGACCTCCTCTACTTACTGTTGCAGGGGTTATTGAATAGGGGTTTGGGGTTGCCTTCTTTCCAGTCTGATGTGTGAACCTTACCTTTAGTGCATCCCCTTCTTTCATCTACCTGTGTGGGCTTACAAGCTGCAGCTCCCTTATTTTCTGCTATGGAGGGGTTTGAGGTACAACATTTTTATTGTTGGGTAGTGCGGCCTCTCTCTGTTGATGTGCGGCTCCCACCATTGTTGTCTTGTGACTAGAAAAACACTGTACTCTCCTCTTATTTTGTGTAGTTGACAACTGCAGTGTTTCACTACCTTTGTGATTGTGTTCCTGTCCTTATGCTAGCTGCTAAAAGACCGTGACTTAACCTTTCTCATTTCTGCTGAGGGGTGTTTGTTCTTGTGTCCAGACTATGACTCTTTCTTTGGTTTTTGGTTCTCATGTGTAAGGGGTTTTTGTCCATAACAATTATGTGTGAGGTTTTGTATGCATTCACCTACTATTAGTATGAGGGTTTGGAAGTGTGAGGTCTTTCTGGCCCTATACCTTTGGTGGCAAGAAAGTTTTTTCATCTATTGGCAAAGGGATCCCACCTATAAGGTGGATCTATGAACTGAAGCTTTGTCTGAGCATAATTCAAATGGTTCTACATGATTCTTGTTGGTTGTGACTTCTTCATAGGTAAGGATCAGAATAAGGTATGATATCTATCCACCATTTCCAGATCTGGTATATTGTTTTGAGTTCTATGCAGTCTGATCTATCTAGATCTATGTTCCACCATTAACAGTTATTATATGTAAATAATATATTAAGTTTACCTCTCTGTTTCTACAGTTTGATTGATGATTCAATGATCAGATTGGTTTTTGAGTTTAGATCTATATGTCTTTATATAAGTTGAGTTTAGATTTGTATTTGATTCAGATCTGTATTACAGACTTACTCTTTAGGTCTCTTAGATCTGCACGAGTAGTATAGAATGTTGTCTAAACTCTAGATCTAGTTGTTTTACTCATTGGATTTTAAAAAGATATTACTGTTATGCTTTACTACACAAATTTCAACAAAGTTTAAACTGATATACAAGGTGAAAACAATCATGCGGGATTGATTCTTTAAGTGTTTCCAACTTCACAAAATTACAAATTACGTAAATGWGATGTTTGAAGGAAAATGTAATGAAGGATGATTTAGAGAGTTTTGTTGGTTACTTGAATCAAAATATTTATCTTCAATGGTTGTGAATTTACAGGATTCTAGGGCTAAGCAATGGAGAGTGCAGGCAGTTGCAGTTTCACCATATAAATTTGAAAGTCGCAAGCCCTTTCCAGAATCATGGAGAGGTTTACGAGATGACATACTTTCCAGAGAATATGGTATCCCTGATTGTGTATTTGTTCACATCAATGGGTTGATTGGTGGGAACAAGTCCTTTGATGGAGCTTTAGCAATGGCCAAAGCTTCTCTTAAATTGTAATTGTTTCTTTGGTGATGCAACAGGCGGCATATTTTTTTTAGTCTCTGTCAAAGCCAAAAAGTAAAGCAAAGCCCTGTTTTGTATGGCATCGACTGTTCATGGGGCTATTTATATTATAGTAATTTGCACTGTATACTCTTTTTTATCTTATCTTAATGAAATCTGTTTGAGATTGAAAATGGACTAGCATGGTTTAATTCTTTGCATCCTCTTTTGATA